>WJSH01008785.1:0-20108 GCA_009757365.2 Lepidium campestre | reverse complement strand
TTTTGTTTGTTGTGACGTTAAAAAACCACAATATTTTAAGTTCGCTTTAGGCCTCATTCTACCTAAGCATGGCACTATGCCCAGATCTTAATGGGTGAACAATATTGATGTTGTCGGAGCTACTGACCGTTGTTCACCAAACCCTAGATCGAATGGCTGAAAACGCGATATACGAGAGTTTAGAGAGAGATACAAGAACACTGTTCAAAAGAAATCTAAATGGGTCGACGAATTTTTCCTCCCTCTACTTCTTTATTTCTCACGGAAAAATATGAACTTTTTTGTTATTTATTTTCTATCATGCACTTTTTCAAACTCAGTGAAAAATCGTCAACTTTTTTTCATTACATATAATAATAATACATAAGAAATTACACCATATATACATAACTTATAAACTAATTAAGTAACTACTTTTATGTAATTTCTTATGTAATATTTATATGTAATGGGAAAAAGTTGATGATTTTTGAGTGAATTTGAAAAGTTCATACCAGAAAATAAATAGCGAAAAAGTTTATATTTTTTTCATAAGAAATAAATAAGTAGAAAGAGAAAAAATTCGTCGACCCAAATAAATTGTTGGCTAACCATATGAATTATTTTGTTGTAAGCTTCTAGTTCTACTTTGACAAAATAAATAAATTGAGCCACGAGGGAAAATACAGGCCAGCACAGCACTAGAAGAGAGTCAAAGAGATTGCAGAGAAACAAAATCCAAAAAAAAAAAAAAATGGTTCGAAGAAGCTTCGGAATCGGAACGAAATAATTTCACCAAAACCTCTCTATAAATATCTGCTTCTGATTACAAATTAGAAACCTTTTTCTTCAAATTCTCGTTTCGGATTTTTCATTGGATAAAGATTCTTCCTTTTTGACTCCTCCATTGAATCTCAGTCTCCCTCTCCTTAGAGTCTCCATCTCTGATTTTGGTAAAGATTTTATCATCTTCCCCTCTCGTCATCGCGGGGTTAGTTTCGGTTTAGTCGAAGCAGTGCTCAATCTATTTGTAAGCGGATAAAGACTCCTTCTTTGAGGACTTTTCTTTACTTAAATTCTTCTCAATACAAGATAGAAATTACGAGATTGAGTCGAGTGTTTTGGGGATTTTGCGTTCGCTTAAGCGTTTTTGTTGGTTTTTTGCGGAGGATTTGAAGAAATTAGGTATGCGAGATAGTATGGTGCCACAAGAGAATGAGACAGAAGGCGAAGTTGGGCTTGAAACGACGTCGTTTGAACAAGATCATCAGCAGCAGAAGAAACTAGTTATTGGGTATGCTTTAACGTCTAAGAAGAAGAAGAGTTTCTTGCAACCCAAGCTGGAAGTTCTTGCTAGGTATGGAGTTAAACCATCTCTTAATTCTTGTTTTCAGTTTTTTTTTCTAGCTTAAAGAGTTGTCAAACAATCAATTGGTTAACTTGTGGAAACAATCGTTTTATTTGAATTATGTCATTGGCCATTTTACTTTTCATGTTTTCTGTGTATGGTGACTTTGATTGATTCTACTGTGGAGGACACTGTTTTATACATTTGGGTTGATTGCTATTTTCTATGTTTTATATGCTTTGTGGCTTTTAGGAATCTCTTGTTTCTCTGGAATATTCCTTTCTCTTGGGATTAGTTTGGGATGTCAAAATAGCTACAGGGCAGATTTCAAATCTAAAAACTTTGGTTCTTCTTTTTCTATTGCATGGAATTCTTCTTAGGCACTTGTAGAAACTAGTCAAAACAGTAACCAGTTATAAAGCTCTCAGACAAATCTTCTGATCAAGAAGGATAAAGAGTTTTTACTTTTCCTTAACTAGGTTGGGTCTTTGCTTCTGCTAGCTATGCACAACTTTCTGGTCAACTATCCTCTTATGCTGACATTAGCTCTTATACGTGTTTACAGGAAAAACGGCATTTTATTTGTTTCCATTGACCAGAAAAAGCCTCTCTCTGAACAAGGTCCATTTGATGTGGTTTTGCATAAGGTTTGTGGGCACAACAGGTTGCTTTTGCAGAAACTATGTACTTGGAGAATCTATCCTTTAGATGTTGGAAAGTTTTAGTTTTTCTTGAAAACTAATGGATTATATGATTGTTCACTTGCAGTTGCTGGGAAATGAGTGGCATGAGGTCATTGAGGTTTGACAAACTGTCTGCCTCTTCTGTGATATTCTCTCATTCATGGAGCTGTATTTTAATTTCTGTTGTAATTACTGATCCTAGTTTTAATCCATTCCTGTGATTCGTGCAACTATCTTAGCAGTCAATTTAACAAAGGAATAGGTAAAGTTCTTGTTTAATTTAGAGATTCAGTGAGCAACTTGGTTCTGACCTTGTTCGTTAGTTGAACTAAATTAGGATTACTATATTAGATACATGAGTCTGAACGATTTTCATAAAACTCTTCCATTCTGTGGAAAATATATCCTCAATCATGTTTAAATTGATAAATTACAGAAGAAGCTTATTTTTATGTCTCTCCTATCTGCATCTGTAGGATTACCAGCAAACACATCCAGAAGTGACCGTGCTTGATCCTCCAGGTGCAATAGAGCGTATATATAATCGACAATCAATGCTCCAGGGTATTGCAGATTTGAATCTTGCAGATTGCGATGGTAACTTTTATATGACAGTTTTATTCCTTAAAGAGTAGGAAACTCTTAAAGCTTTTCATAAATTGATATTATGTTTTCGTTGTAGGCATGATATGTGTTCCAAAACAAATGGTTGTCTTAAAAGATACAGCATCTAGTGCTAACAAAGTTGCAGAAGCTGGTCTGAAATTTCCACTAGGTATAAAGTACTACTTGCGTCTAAAATTTTCATTCTGAATTTTTCTCCCCCTAAAACAGCTACTGTAAAATCTTGGCATTCGTTTATGCTTATGTTCTTAAATGCCTTACAGTTGATTCAAGTTTATTCTTGTTTACTTGTTTAGTTGCAAAACCACTTTTGGTCGATGGAACTGCAAAGTCACATCAATTGTTCTTGGCCTATGACCGTCTTTCGCTTACAGAACTTGAACCCCCTTTGGTTCTTCAAGAATTTGTGAATCATGGTATCCGGTTTCCTCTACACTTCAACATCTGTTGTGATATATCGCTTGAATCTGTACTGCGATTTTGACATATTTTGTATGTCTGAAGGTTAAAAGTCAATTTATTGTATATTTTGGATGACTAAAGGTGGAGTTCTCTTCAAGGTTTTTGTTGTTGGGGATGTGATAAAGGTGGTCCGACGGTTTTCTCTACCCAATGTAAGCAATTGCGAAAAAGCCAAAGTCGCCGGTGTATTTCAATTCCCAAGGGTATCATCTTCTGCAGCTACGGTAGACAAAACAGAGTTGGACCCTCGTGTTGCTGGTTAGGACTCCTATTCCTCTTGTTGAAAGGGAGATCCACTTGCATTGGTTTTATACCATATTGTATGTTAATGTGTTAATTGTTGTTGCAGAGTTACCTCCAAAGCCATTGCTCGAAGGGCTTGTGAGAGAATTACGAAACAGATTGGTATGTGAATCATTATGCTCTATATAAATGAATAGAATCTAGTTGTTTCTCCATTGTAAGAGTCTGGTTTTGTGGTGTATAGGGACTTAGGCTGTTCAACATAGACATGATCAGAGAACATGGGAGCAGAGACGTGTTTTATGTCATAGACATCAACTATTTTCCTGGCAAGTTTTGTTCTTTAATGCATTTCTCTGTAGCTCAATCAAAACACCGTCTGATATTTAATGTTGTTGACGGTTTGCGATTGAATTGCAGGGTATGGCAAGATGCCGGATTACGAGCAGGTGTTCATAGATTTCTTTCTGAGTCTGGCGCAAGCGAAGCATAATAAGAGACTGTGAAAAAAGTGTTGTAGAAATGTGAAGGAGATTGACAAAGTGATTAAACTCTTGCGAGCTTAAATAGTGTTGAGAATATTAGCTATGTACAGAGATATATTCAATGTTGCAATCAATTAGAAGATAACAAGTTTTGATTAGTGTTCACATCTGTGTTTCTTTCAAGTGAAATGCATCAAACATAACCAACTTTAAAATCTCAAGAACATCGGATTTAACAGAAAAATTTTAATTACTATTTCCATACTAATATCCAAGACAGGATTTGACTCAAACTCTTAATATAGTACAAAATCACATGGAGTCATCAGAATCTTCTGATTCACTTCTCTCCGGATCAACTTCTGTTGGATTACTGGTGCCTGTCTCAGGAGCTTCAGGCTTTTCAACAGGTGTAGGTGAAGATGCAGATACTTTCTTATTTTCATTACGAGCATTCTCGTTCGCAGCTGTTTCCTCTTGTTCATTCACCTACACCAAAAATATGTACACTAAATCCGAGAAGTAAATATGGTCACATTATGTATTGAAATCAAAGCAAGCTTACGTTTTCAATTGTTCCGCCACTCAAGATATTCAACAAGTCCCTCTCAACACGCTGGACAAGCTCCGGCTACAAAATTTTGCCAATCAATATGTTTAAGTCAACAGAAGAAACTATCAAGATTCAATCACAACTTCCCATCTAGATAACGATAAGTTTTCTTTCTGGTTCAGAATATATCACAAGTATTAGAGAAACCATGTTTGTGACTGATGAACATTACATTAAGGTCAGGCTCTCGACGAAATCTTCTCTTCCGAGCATCCTTCATTGGAGGAGTTAAACCATGTCTGTATTCAACTGTATTAGGTGCGGGATCACCAGGCTCCCTAACCATGATCATCTGTGTGCCATTCATATTGCCTTTTAGTCAAAAATTACAGTGTAAAGCATACAAGCAAAATATGGATCAAGTAACTTGATTTACCTGTCCAATATCAGCAGTTTTGACTAATGCACAATCATCATAAGTTTTAAAAGACTCAACAACAGCAGGAAGATCAAGCAGGGAAGCCGGAAACTCTTCGTTTTCAATCATAAATGTTCCACTTCTTCCGTCCTCTGCAAACTCAATTCACATCAAATCCTGAATATCAAGTTAGACAATACAAATGGATTTTCTAGACAAACTTTAGTTCTTAATCAGATTCAAGAACGATGCAACAAGAATATCTTTCGGTTTCTCTGACAAAATGTTTAGTTCACAATATTAAGTTTCTCCAGGAGACAATGCACATCAGGATGATCTTTAATGAGATTCAAGAATAATAAAACAAGAACGTCTTTAAGGCAACAACATTCAAAAACTCATTAAGCAAACTTTCAATCTGCGGAACAATTCTGAAATTAATATCATTGATTGCAAGAGGATAATTTCCGATAAATTTAAGAAAAAAGGAAAAAACTTTGAGGGTAATGTGCCAAAAAGACAAACCCTTAAATTGGTACCTTGAAAACACAAATCCAATGGGATTTCTTCAGAAGTAGAAGCCTCCTCGCTGAGAAGGCGATCAATTCGCTCTGAAACAGATGGTGGAACCCTAAGTATGAACTGCTCTTCCATTAAATGTAACGGCTTGTTTAAGGCGTTATTTTCTGAGCTCAATAACAGTTTTCTCCACCGAGTGACTTTTTGTATGCTCACTAACTCTCTATTGTCGCAGGTCTATCGAAGAACAATATGATGGGGGAAGGTCACACTTGTGCTCACCCGCCTATAATGGTTCAAGGGGTCACAGTGTAAGCCCAGTCAGAAGTAAGAGCCACAGCATAAGCCCCAGTCTTAAAAGAAGCAGGAGCTTGAGCCAGATAAGAAATAGGAGCCTGATCCCAAGCTCTAGAAATCACAAGAAACTTAGGTGGTGTTATTGCACTAGCGAGTAACCAAACTCAGCTATATTAGCTAATTTGTTTCAAACCGATCCTCAAAAATCAAATTCTTAATGAGACAAACTCATGAACAAGAAAAGCATTCTGTAAAATACATTTCATTGGTATGCATGTGGATTAGTATATCACATAACCACACAAACCCACTATGATTCTGATTTTTTTCCTAAACACGAAGGGAACTACAACACCTTCCGAGACAAAACTCCGGATCCAGGTAAGACCGTAGGCAGGGAGATCCAAGATTAGGATTTCCACTCAATTCAACCATTTCATCAACTGGGTTTCAATACCCAAACATCACACGGTAAAATTCGATTCCTAAATTCTAAAATTTTACGATTATATCCCGAGAAATATAGGTGATCCTAGGTTTATCGATCTATCTACCCAATTCCAAGGGCTACACAAAGATTGGGAAAAAAATTATAAACGAACTTACAGTTAGATTTGAGAGCAGCAAGAGGAAGATCGCAGAAGCTTATTTGGTTGAGAGGAATCAATAGAGAAGATGAGCGAAATGTGAAAAGAGAGAAGTTGAGAAGAAACAAAATGATAAGAAGACTTGGAATGGTTCAGAGGGTCTCAGCATGAGGAGAGACTCGAGTTTAAACAGCGGGTTCCGTTAGAAGACGACAAGACGTTATGCCGTTTTTATTTGCGTTCGTTGACCAAAACAAGGACCAGCTACTTAATACAAGAAATTTAGGGGAAAACATAATACTTTGAAAAGAATTTGGGGTTAAATTGTAAAACTAAATAATAATATATAGTCGATCATTCTAGATCAAAAGGGAGGTTAGGGTTTGAAGTATCGCTTCTCCGTCGTTCGTCACCATCGAACTTTGTTCACCGGTGATCTCTTGATCTTTTTTCTTAAAACCCTTTCCTTCGTTTTTTTTTCTGTCGAATAATCTTTATATATCCGATAATTTCTGATGTATTTTCTAATCCAGTTTGTGTTGATTAACTGATAGAAAGATTGAAGTTTTTCTCAATGAGGGGAAGGAGCTATACTCCATCACCACCACGGGGTTATGGGAGGAGGGGTCGAAGCCCAATCTCTAGAGGTCGATATGGAGGTCGTAGCAGAGATCTACCAACGAGTCTTTTGGTTCGTAATCTCCGCCATGATTGCAGGTATATACTTGATTTTCTTTCAGCCATTTTCTTCCTGTTTGAGTATGTATAGACATTGGTGTTCTCTTATATGTAGTGTGAAGGTTTTCAGATAGTTAATGTATGTTATCATCTTGATAACTATGTTTAGTTTGGTAAACGCTTGTTTTGTGATAAAGATCTAGACAGAAGATATTAGTGTGTTTAGTTATGTATTTGGGGATTTAAGAAATTCATATTTCTTTCTAGTTGAATTTGATTTCAATCTGTATTCATTTTTTGTGTCTTTTTAGTAAATTGTAGACTCTTCTTACATCTCATCTTTTTCTTCAGGCAAGAAGATTTGAGGAGGTCATTTGAGCAGTTTGGTCCTCTCAAGGACATATACTTGCCAAGGGATTATTATACTGGGTGAGTATGTTTATTTGATAGGACATCTAGTGAGTGTTAAGCACTAGAATTTTCTTTGTTCTGATTAGATAATCTCTCTTCTTTCTTTTTTATTCATTTTCTTTATCACGTTGTTTCTCCATGCTTTGATCTCTGGGTGTCTCCTCGTAGTAGATAGGAAGAAATCTTCTTAATTGCGCTTATTCTTAAATCAAATGTAGCCTCCATTTCTGCATAATTTTCTGTGAGTGATATCATCTTTTAAGGTCTTAGACCACAAAACTTTGGTGTCAATGAAGAAAAGGGGGTTGATTAGTAAATTGTTATTTAGTACCTGTTGAGACCTCATACTTTTTTAGTCACTTTAGAAGAAGGATACAATGTTGATATGTTTCATGTGTAACCACACTATTAGTGTGGTGATTGAAGTTGATGAGGTTTAGCAGTGTATCTAAAGAAATGAAGGCATCAAAGAAGTAATTAGAGTTCTTATGAAGATGTTCTATATGGTAGTGAAGAGTGAAGTGAAGTTGGGTTTGTATTCAATTTGAAGATGAATCAAGTCTTCAAGAAGTCATCTTTTTACTGAAACTTGCAAGGCTAGCAGGCAAGTGCTTGCTTTTTATCCATGCTTTTTGATACCTTCTGTTGCAGGGGAGATCACATTGCGAATCGTCCTTCAACAGGCTTGTTGTAAAGTGGTACATTGTCCTTGTCATTTTGTTTGTTTGGCTTCTTATCGGTCCATATGTTAATTGCAGAGAACCGCGAGGGTTTGGTTTCGTTCAATTTGTGGACCCTGCTGATGCTGCTGATGCAAAACATCACATGGATGGTTATCTGCTTCTTGGCCGTGAGTTGACTGTTGTGTTTGCAGAAGAGAACAGGAAGAAACCAACTGAAATGAGAGCAAGGGAGCGTGGTGGAGGAAGGTGCATGGGGCTTTCTCTCTTTGAAAATTTCTATAAATCAGCTGATTTCGATAAGTCTTTAAGGTTAATAGATGGCAAAAACTCAGTCTTTTAACATTTTTAATGTTCGTAGGAGCAGCAGATTTCGGGATAGAAGACGCACTCCCCCTCGTTACTACTCTCGCTCTCGTTCTCCTCCCCATCGACGTGGTAGATCTCGAAGCAGTGACTATTATTCACCTTCCCCTAGAAGACATTACTCAAGGTTTTTACGTCTCTCTGTCTGAGCTCAATTACAGTTTTCTCCACCAAGTGACTTTTGTTGTATGCTCAGTACCTCTCTATTGTCGCAGGTCTATCTCACCCAGGGATGATCGTTATGATAGGGGCAGGTCATACTCGCGCTCACCAGCCTATAATGGCTCAAGGGGTCACAGTGTAAGCCCAGTCAGAGGTAAGGGCCGTAGCATAAGCCCCAGCCCTAGACGAAGCATTAGCCAAAGCCCTAGAAGCAGGAGCCCAAGCCCGGGGAGGAGCTTGAGTCCTAGAAGAAGCAGGAGCCCAAGGAGAAACAGAAGCTACACTCCTGAACCCGCCAAAAGCAGGAGCCAGAGCACGCATGGGGGTCAGTATGAAGAGGACCGTTCACCAAGCCAGTGATTAATTCTTCACCTTTTGCTACTCTTCTTTAGACCATGGTTGTATCGCCTTCTCTTATCCTGAAGACAAAATTAAGATGATACCAAATAGATGAGAAATTTCTGTAGGAATGAATTCTGGCTTATGTTTGTTCCATGGAACATCTCAAAACATGGCAGTGTTACTATTAGTAACTTCTTTTATGATATGATCTTAGGTTATGAATATTGCAACATCTGGAATCCAAAATTTGAGCTTTAAGATTGTGAGCTTGAGTGGAAATTAACAGTTATCTTCTCTTGACACTTGTGGCCTTTAAATGCGTCTATTTTTTTTCACTGATAAAATATTAATATTCCAAAGGAAAAAGTACAACATACCGATCACTAGAGTTGGTGGCAAAACTTAAAATCCCCGGGAACTTATCCCAAACAAGGGGAGCTAATAGAACGACAATATAACTAGATACTGAAAAAACTAAATCAGATAAAAACTCAAGAAAATACTAACACAAATTGGACGAGCTAAGCAACAACGACGCAGAAACTAGGCGTGAGCAGCTGAGAAAACTTCTTATGACGAATAAGAACATCTCACATATGAAGATCAAGGTTTCTACACCGGTAAGAATGAGATCTCATAAATTTTTCGGAAGCGGTGAGGACAAAACAAGAATACAAACACTAAGTCGTAAACGAACGACCGGATGACACCTCAATAGAAACCCGAGACAAGACAAGACCACGATTCTATAAATGTGTCTTTTATAGAATCATTTTTTCATAACGTCTAAGTAACTAGAGTTGAAATACATTTAGAGATAAAAGATTAAGGGGGTTTTTTCAAGGTGGTATTTTAATGGATTTAGAAATCTTTGCAAAATCATGTGTTATTCAAGCATTGATTTTCAAATCCTATTTAAAATCATGTGTTATTGATTATGTCATTTGTAAATCCTACTCAAAATCACCCATTTTTGATTCTATCATTTATAAATCTTAATTAAAATCACTCGTTATTCAACTTTACGGATTTGAGTATGTATTTGTTATTTTAATGGATTTGATTGTGGATTTTATTTTAAAGACTCATATCCTTACAAAATACTTAATATTTTGAGTTGGATTTGAAAAATTCACTTTCTATGATTTTAGAATCAAAGAACTTACAAATTATATATGGATTTCTAAATCATATTTTGCCCAAGTCGGCCGAAAACAAGAATATCTTTGGAAACAATGTCCAAAAAGGAAGCTTAAAACTTAAAACTACAAACACATGAAAAATTAGCTAGAACTAATAAGGAAAGAAACTCATTAAAATTAACCTGACATCGCAGAACGAAGTCACTGCAAGACAAACAAAGCCAAAGCTAGTGATGAACCTTCCCATAGCGAATAAAAGAACTTCATAAATGAAGAATTATGATTCTAGATCGACAAGAAGATAACCTTTTATAAAATCATTAACCTTTCGGTTAACTGAAAGAATCATTAACCTTTTATCTTCTAACATTGAGCGCCAAAACTTCCATGTGAGCTTTTCTTTTCGAGCTTCAACTCAGGTAAGATAATGAGATTTTGCAGGTGATTTTCAAGACTCGTATCTACCTTTCAGATATTGATATTCTGGAATCTAAGCTTTGACACTAGCCTAAGAAAATATTTGTCTTTTAATACTAAACACCACGAATTTTGACAAGTGAATACTTTTACATGGTGACAATCAGACAATTGTAGTTTTTCTTTTCTGCCTTGACTTGAACCAAGAAGTGGAGCTAAGACCTTAAACCAAATGAGTTACAAGATCAGGCGATTCTTCATTTTTATTACCAGAGGGATAAACCATATGGGGTCTGTGACATAAGCCATCCCGATAATAATAAGACTGTTAACTACAATAAATTAGGTATGCTATATTTACATTCTTTTATTGATATAACTGCATTGTATAGCTTATATACCTGATTTTGAAATTGGTTACTCAAATATTTTGTGTCAATTTAAACAATCGATTTATCAAGTGGCTCTTGGTCTAATGACTTTCTTTAATAAAGAGATCATGAATTCAAGTCCCTTGGGAGGGATGATTTACGCCTTAAACGTGGTATTATCAACGATTGACCCTAGACACCAGAGGAGATTACGAGTTAAAGATCTGCAACTTCTACGTGTTATAAAAAAAAAAAAATTGATACAAATATTTTTATTATTTATTATAACTGATGTTAACTTGTGTCAAATGTAAAAAATGACGTTAATATTTGTGTTAATTATTATAAATAATATTATTATGTGCATCATTTACTATAATTGATGTTAATTTTGTGTCAATGTTAAAAAGTAAAGTTAATATTTGTGTAAATTATTATAAATAATTGTAAAAATTGTATTAATAATAAATGATGTTAATATTTACATCATTTATTATAACTTACTTTTAACTTTGTGCGAATTTGTAAAATGTGAAGTTAATATTTGTATCAATTATTATAAATAATAGGGAGAAATGCATAAATGCCTCCAAACCTAGACATTTTCATAAATGCCCCTGCCATTTTAGATATTTTCACAAATAACCTTCAACTATCCAAAAAAACCAAATTGCCTCTGTCATTTTTGCATGCTTAGTAAATCTCACGTGATCTCTTACTCCGTTTTTTCTCTCAGCGATTTCAGAAGATTCCTTTTAATTTAAGAAAAATTCTTACGAATTTCACGTTTCTTCAATTCTCAGATTGAAGATATGAAATTCGTTTATTCAATTCAACATTGCAAGGTTTGTTTATAGTTCTGTTCCTAGAAGCATGGTCTAATGATTCTCACGGATCATTGTATATCATAGTCTCACCTCTCTGGTTCTTGAGACGTGCGAGTTAAGTAGGGTCCCTGTCGAATGAGCCTATTCGATAGGTCGAGCAATTCTATCCATCAATGTTTTCCACCACAAGACATCAATCCCCGTTCTAACCGCTGTGCGCTACACCAGTTTAGTATCAGAGCCAAAGATCGAGCTGCTATGTCTCGATCCTGTAACGATCTGCCCACCAACGATATCACTGACGCTTCCATCCACCTAGTCATCGAAGAGATGCAAAGGCAAGCATCACTCTTGCTCGCCACCATCAATGCCATGATGAACCAGCCACACCCTCCACCATGTGTTGGTGTTGCCCCCATCCATCATGTTGTGCTCGAACCTTCAAATGAGAACCATGAAACCAAGTCTCATGGTGAAGATGTAGAAGAAGAATAGTCATACATATATATCATAAGAGAACCAATCTATGATGCCTATGAAGATGAAGTCAGTGAAGAGCTTGAAGTGGATCTGAATCAAGCTCTTAGGATTTAGGAGAGGCGCCATGACTTTCTAGCTGTAGAACCAAACCCAAAGGAAAAATGTGGAGAGCCTTCAACAACTTACAAAGAGGACATACATGCACTCTTTGGTGAGTTACTGACGAACCATAACGTATCATGTGACAATTTTAACTTCTATGGATTGTTGACTCAGTCATTGAAGTCCTCAAAATAGAATAAGTCGATTTGGAGTTCGTATAAAGAAGATATGCAAGTTCCAAGACATGTGATTCCCGACATGCTCGGTTTTGACATATGTGTATTGATTAGAGATTTTCGATCAAACTGTGACGAGTTAAGCAACAAACCAAGTTGTTTCAGAAACCTAGGTCATCTTGGATTCACTATAATGTGGAATTGGTTCAATAAGGGCTCGATTGGTAGTGCATAATAGGAGGCTTAATGTCTTTAAAAAAAAAAAATGGAGGAAATTTAAAAGGGCAAATATGATTGGATTTTAAATGGGCATTAAGCCTCCTATTATGCACTACCAATCAAGCCCTAAGAGCTCGGACTAACCCAAAGTCAAATTTACAAACCAAGTGATACTAGACTGTCTCGCTTTTGAAGCTGATACATACCCATGGCCATTGTTCGATCTGTTACGGCTGAACCACGGACATCCAGAGCATGAGACCACTTGGAAAATCTTCTCAGCTCATTTCGACCACGCCAAAAAGTAGAATCTGCATAATCAAAGTTTGGGTAAAGGAGTTATACAGCTCACAAATTGGGTGAACCTCCATATACATGATCTGGACCTACACGCACTCACTAGAGGATTACATCTAGACCAGAAAAATTTGAGCACCAAACCGAATTGGTATGGATTCTTGGAATGACAGGGGCACACATGGAGTTTGATTTGATGCAAAATTCATAATGGTTTAAAAGTTATTCAACTTCTAAACCAAAATATTCCCCAATTGCCGTGTTTGGAGAGCTTTGCCCGTGAAAACGGATTGGATGCCAAGTCTTTGTCAAGTACGAGTGTTGGAGATGTAGATCAGCTATCTCCGGCGTGTAAGGAGAACAACAAGCCACCCTAGATGTTGTAGTCCTCGGATTACGCTGTGAAGTTTGAATTTGATGGGAAAGAGTACTTAGTTGGAACACGACTCGCGTTCACGACGCAACACCACGATCAGGTACTATTTTCCTTGGTCAACCTTTGTCTAAGGAAGAAGGTGTTTAGGTTGAGGTGCATAGTCAAAGGAGTGATGTGAATCCTCCTCATTTATCCAAGAGACTATAAGGATGTAGTCTCAACCGAGTTAAATTGGTCTTTGTCTGTGACGGATCAAACATGTCGTAAGACAAATACATTGACTTGGCTTCACTCGGAAGACAAAGTGAAGATTGGATAGAGAGCTCTTGTGTCGTTTAGTTGGACGAAATGGATGAGAGTTATACGAGCTGTGGAGTAGTTCAATATGTAGATGCATGCGAGAACATACACGGGTAGCTAGACGAGGAGGACATATGATGGAGCAAGCACAAGTGAATCCTATCAATGACACCACAAACGATTGGAAGGTATGCTTCCTTTGAATTGGTAATGATGAGATCAAAGTTGTAGTGTGTCAGAAGAAGAAAGACAACAAGCCATATCAGCTGAAGCATGTATGTGGACGAGGACAGAAAAATGAAGATTAAGCTTCCAACATCGTGCACATTGAAGAGGAGGAAGTTCAGGTCTTGACCCTGGACAAGCAGCTTGAGGAGGATGGGGAGCTAAGTGAAGATGTCATGCGTGAGAAGAAGGAAGAACCCGACCCGTGAGCCGTCTTGGATTTGAGGTCGAATCTCTCAAACGGAGAGGGATCTAGTGCATCGTGACACCAGGGTTGAGCAAGGCATCACACATGAGCTCATTAAGCTTGCCTAGTATACCTAAATATATTAAGTTATTAAGTCAGTTTTAAATAAGCCCGTTTTCTTAAGGCACTTTTTCTATTTATTTAATTAGGTCCGTTAATATGCTACATTTATTTCAGTTTAGAGTATGTTTAAGTTAGACCCATTAGTATGACTAATGGCGGAGGTAGTGTATTGTTATTGGGGTCAATTGACTCCAATATTTTTTTTTTAAATGGTCTAATTTTTGTTATATTTTCTAAATTGATCCAACTAAATTAAATAATTGATCCCAATAAAATTAAATTTTAGATATAAGTAAAGATTAATTAGTGTTTTGACCCCAACAAAACCGAGTCTAGACTAAGGGTTAACAAATTTGAGATTTAACATTCAATTATTTGTTTAGTTTTATAGGATTATCATAAAGTTTGGTTTTAGCGAGCATACATTTTTTTTCTATTTTAGACATTGGTCTAAAAAATAATTTGTGTACCGACCCTGACTCCAATACATAAATTTTTTAGCTCCGCCACTAAGTATGACCCATTTGCTTCTTTTAATTAGGATGAAGGGAATGAGCAAGAAAGAGATAAGATCTGCATGCCCTTAATTTTTAACAAATAGCTACAATTTTTTTATCCCAAAAAGGAATCGACCCTATCGTGTTTTATATACATCTTCAAATATAGAAATCGCCAAAAAGTTAGTCATTGTATATATCGTGTGATTGTATATAGCCTCGATCCGTGTGAGTCATTGTTCAATAAACAACAAACTCTCTCTCTATTTGTTGTTTCTTTTGCATGCATGCTTTCCTCTTGTCAAATTTATTCTTGAACTACCATGCATAGTTGACAAGAAATTATGGTCCACGAAAATAAATAATAAGAGAAGATGTGGTCCAAGTAAAAATTATAAAATGGTAAAAGATCGAGTTGGAAACATCAAAGATAACATCGGGGCATCTAAGCATCAGACTATGATATGATAGTCTTGACGTGTTTTCTTTTTTTATGTACATATAAACTCATTCTTTGGACAATTAATCCTAAAAGATTCTTGCAGTTTTAAAATGTGCATGACCATATCACGTGTCATCCATCCACTAAACGTTGTTATAACGTAGAGTTAACGTGTAACTAACAAGGTTAACAGTCAATTAAGTTTTCAGCCGGAATTTTTTCATTCATGTCTATTATTTGAATTATTTGGTATTTCATTAACAACTAAGACATGTCATCGAATTCATGTATGAATTGACTCGAGAAAAAAAGTACGATTGGTTTTTGGCCGTTTTCCCAGCTAACTGTTATATATATATATATATATTAAACAATGAATATATGCATAAACGGGAATGTATATAAATACGTGATCTCTAACATGTGTCTACAAATCGATCACGTTATTTTGTTTTTTCTGAATACTTTATATCATAAATGAAAGATAAAATTGCTATATATAGAGATATGCATTTGCAGCATTAATTAGACCACACCAAAGAAACACAAAAACATGAAGATCATACTTAGCATAACCATTATACTATTTGCATCATACACGGTGGCCGCGATTGCCCGTGAACGATGTGGTATTCAAAAGGGTGATCATCTTTGCAGCAACTACCAGTGCTGCAGCCACTGGGGCTACTGCGGCGTCAATGCAGATGATTTCTGCTCGCTTAAACAAGACTGCCAAACCAATTGTTGGAGCGGACCGGGGTCGGAGGCAAAAGCTTTCTATTACCCCTTTGATGGGGAGAAGCATAAGTATAGTTTGCATGCTGTTAAAACTCAATGCTCTAGTTTGGACGCTGATAAGCCTTATGAGTGGCGGAGCAGATACGGCTGGGCCGCCTTCTGCGGACCGATTGGTCCTCGTGGTTATAAGTCTTGCGGCATGTGCCTAAGGGTAAACATTTAATTATGTTTTTCTTTTGTCAACAATTAGATCGACAATGTTCGTTTCATAGCCTAGATGTACCAACTAGAGCATAGTAAAATTCAAACTTACCATCTGGTGTCAAATTAAATCAGAAATAAACCAACTAGACAGAGCCGTGCTTACCCTTAATCAAATGGGATAATTGCCCTAGGCCCCAAATAGTTTACAAAAAATTAAGACCACATTTTTACTAATTTATTTTTACAACAATTGATTTATCTTAATTATATCTTTATTTTCTTACATATATTTAATGGTTATATTTTGGAGTTCATTTTCTTAATACAAAAATATGTATATCTTTCTAAATTTTTCATTTTGTTATATTATATATTATATATTGATATAGAGTATAATAAATAATTATTTATCATATATTATACACTATAAAACTGTTATGTTACTATAATTTTTTTTTAAATGTTGTCCTAGGCCTCTATATATCTTGACACGGCACTGTAACTAGGCCACATGTTTCTTCGCATTTAACAATGTTTTCTATGTACAATTCTTTTTAATTTCTGCCTAAGTATGATTGTAAAGAGTGTATATATTATGTAATGTTCAAACTCCATTTAATAGCCGACTAAAGGATAGTATGGGTCTATATGGATGCAGGTGACGAATCCAAAGAACAATGTGGTATTAAAGTTGAGAATAGTGGACTCTTGTAGAGGAGATGGACTAGTTCTCGATAATGACCAGTTTGATAAATTGGATCGAGATGGTAGTGGCCGTCAACAAAGCTATCTCAATGTTAACTACCAATTTATTACCTGTGATGATAAGATGATAAGTCGACGTCCCAATTTCACAAACATCCTGGCTTCTGCCACTGATCACGTTTAAAATTATGAAATGATCTTCGAGACAAAGATCCATCTACATTTATAATTTAATAAAGACCTCTCAATGTCGAGGTTATATGTTTTGTATCAATAAGTAGAATTGGATGTCTTGTAACTTTGAATAGTATTATGAATGAATACTATGTTTACATACATTGGATTTTCTATAACTTAAACAGCATCATGAGGTAACATATGCAAAAGGAAAATGTCATCATGAAGGTGGTTTATGATTAATGGTTGAATGTACTCTCAATAATCTAATTATAATCAATCACAAGAAATTTTAAACCAAACAAATTTTGATTCAACAAAGTAGTAGCTTTTGGCTGCATTGTTGCAAAGAATGAGATAATTTGTTTCATTTAAACGATATAAACATGAGGTGATTTTTTTTCCAACTATTGGATCGACAAGACCCGATCCGTAGCCTAAAGTCCACTGGCTAAAATCCCCTAATAATCTACCAAACTGTATTGGGGATGCCTAAGTCATTAGTTAGATCATCCTAACCACGAGAAGAACTCGACACTAAAAAATAAAAGTTCTTTATATTTTTTTAAAAAATAAATCAAATAGAATTTTGAAACAATTAATGGTACTTAAAATAAAAAAATTATTCATCAAGGAACCAAAGAGATCGGAAGAAATAAAGAGATAATTTGATAAACAAGCAATAGCTAAAGAAAACTAGAAAAAAAAAATATTAACCAAGAAAAAGATGGACGATAAAAAAAAAAAAATTAGAACTTTTAACTTAACACCGATGTAACTTGTGATTTAAGTGCAGAAATTGGTTTGTTGTGTTTAGTCCCTTATGAAAAAAAAAGTTTTATACCATTAATATGGTATTTGCAGCAACTTTAGGGTTGAATGTTTTATACGAGTAGGAACAAAGTGATTAAGTTTTTTTTTATTGTTTTTTTTTTCTTTTTAATGAAACATGATCTATTATGAGATTCCAACTTAAAATCAATTGACAATGAGTGGATTGACCCTTATATCATATAAATAACTGCTCACTTTATTTTTTTTATATACAACTTTTTATTTGTTTGTTTAGAATTGTGTTGAAGCTATTGATTGGTAATTGGTAAAATGTCCTATGATAAGTATTAGATTATGGGTTTCCAACTCAAAACGAATTGGCAATGAGTGGAAAAACTCATATCTTATATATATTAGTTAAGATCCCAATTGTACTTAAAATAATACACAGAGTATAACTCTGTTTAAAGACCAAGACAAGACATGTGGACGTCTCAATGATGCAAGCAATGACGCAAGCAATGACGTAAGCAATGACTGTCGGCACTGTTAGATAATCGACACGAAACAAAAGACTATCAACATCATTAGATAAAAAACACGTGTTTATGTAATAGGCAAGAAATTTGCCTATAAAAAGAAATAATCAAACTCAGTGAGGCACGGATCACACACAGATCATAAGCCCACACTCTCTCTAAAAATCCTCTACCTTCTCACTAAAAGCAAATAAAATTTCATTCTCTATTCAAGAAAAACTTGTAAGTTTTATAAAATATATTACATTAGCAAATTACTGTTCACTTTTACTGTTCATTTTAACGTAATTTAACAAATTAAATGGTATCAGTCGCTAAACGATCCTTTAAAAATATATATATATATATATATATATATATAAAATAATTTCTAAAAATAAAGATTATTTCTAAACTAAGGTTTTTATCTCAAAACCGAGTTTACCCGATTGAGAGAAAACACAGTTACTAAGGTGTTCCATGCAGCAAGTCCTAGTTAAAGGCCGTAAGACCGATGGTAAGCCCTAGTTGTGTCAACCCTGAGTCAGGTAAGTCCTAGGTTTAAAAGGTTAAACCAAGGTTTAGATATGGCGTCCTCTTTAAGAAAATTGTTTAAATCCAACCTAGGTTCTTCTTCAAAAACTACAGTTAATTGAAGAGAAATTATAACAAAAATATCATCCCTTAATAACGAATTATCAAAAAAATCATTTACCACATATTAATGCAGAACAAATATATCAAATTGGAACATTTGAATTTAAAACAGCATATTCAATAAAAGAACATGAACAAACAATATCTCTTCACTTCAAAATGAATACGAAGAAATTAAATTACTATCTTCATTAGCAATAGATAAATATAAGCAAAAAGGATCCAATTATATTCATTTTGGACTTAATTAAATCGCATTAAAACCATTATCAAGAACTGGTATCGATCAACCTGCACTTATGTTTTTAAGAGACAAAACATTATTAAATTTCGAAGATTCAATACTGGGAGTAGTACAAACTAACCTATGCAACGGAGCCGTATATTTTAATTGTGCACCAAATTTCCAAGTAAGTCTTCATGACCAAACTATTCTCAATACTTTGGTATTAGATATTCATCTACTAGAATTAAAATTCCAAAAAGAAAGACATGGATATTTATTATTATACCGAGTATACTTTAAACAAACAAATTCAGAATTTAATTCAAGATGTTTATTACAAGATGATAAAGGAGAAACCACTATTCTATCTGTTCATAGTAAAGATACACCAATAACTACATATATTCCAAAACAATTAAAATAGAATGAAATTACAATTCCAGAACAATGGAAAATAAGTAATTCATTACCCCCAAAAAATTTTGAACAAAGAAGTATCCAAAAAATAATTGAACAACAAGATGGAAAACTAGTATTACAATTTGGCTCATTCGAAGAACCAAATCCACCAAGAATTACTTCATATTATTCAAAAACGAATTACACTCCTAGAAGAGCATCATTCTCCGATTTCGGAGAATCTTCTAGATCTACTTTTTTCAAAAATCGTCCTAAACAATCCAATGATAATTCAGAAGAAAGCATAGATCAAATTAATCAAAACAACGCAATAAAATTCAAAGCCCCAATAGCCGAACCCGAACAAAATTTATACCCAACATCTCCTAGACAATCAGATTTTAATTCTATAAATGTTATATCAAAAAAATTTAGCATAGACAAAGAATTTTTAAAGGAAGAATTCTTATCCGGAAAAAATAAAGAAAAGAGAAAATGGTATTTCAAAACATTTGATAAATCACAGACCGAAGAATACAGAGAAAATTGGTATAATTATATTCTTTCAAAAGAAATTAATATACCATTCTTCATATGGTTTGAAATAAATTTAAAAACACAAGATATTAAATATCCATTTAAAGAAATAAATGTAAACTCTAGTTTAAATCAAGCTTGGGAAAAAATTGATG
>WJSH01008784.1:17976-36090 GCA_009757365.2 Lepidium campestre | reverse complement strand
AATGTTACTATCACCAAAGACAAAGCCTTCAAGCTTTATAAAAATCTGAACTTGAAGAAACATGCACAAGTAAAATAACTTACTCTCGTCTGAATTTACAGTAGTCCCTAAGCTCAAACAGATGAGAAAACCCAGAAGACTTGTAACTCCAAGAAGACCCATTTCCACATACGTATAGCCAAAACGACTGTGTTTTGGTAAACTAAAAAGCTTAAACCTTTAAATCTCCATGAAGAAGAAGAAATAGAGGATAGAGAAGAGAACCGTATATACCGACATTAGTTTTTTTTTTGTTTTTATAAATTCAGAAAGACAGACTCACTCAACCCAAATTGTTGTTTTATTTCTTTTTCCATATATAAATTTCTATTTTAACTTTCACCGAGAGGAAAAAGTCTTGATTTTTATTGTTACATCACATCCTTCTGGCGCAATTTTACAGTGTTGCATTGAGTGCTCAGAAGACAGAAAGAGAGACTGAGATAGAGATGGAAAGAGAGAGAGAGAGAGAGAAAGAGTAAATGTGTTTAAAGAGAGAAAAAAATTGTACAAAATGTAGGGACTGTGTAGGAGGAGAGACGAAGGACGAAGAATTATTTGAGGAGGATAAAGTTAAAAACCCCATCATCTCTCTTTCTGCCAGAGTTCTGAAGATTTTGCAGAGGAGAGAGAGAAAGAGAGACGTCCTTTGATACAATTCTCTCTCATCTCACTTGAGGGTAAATTGGTAATAATAAATATCAAGAACATGTTAATAGCAGTGAATAAAGGAAGTCGCTTTCGTTGCCAATCGTTTTGAGTCATTGTCTGTCTGTAACAGAGAGAGAGGCCGTTTCACAGATGACCCATATCAATAAATCATCATTTGGGTAGTTTCGTAAATGTATTTATTACATTATTACTTTTGTGTTTCATTTACCATCTTCTTACATATATAGCATATGTACTTCAATTATTGCAATTACATTCCGAGTTCATAAAATGCTTTTGTTCAAGTTTAACTTTGTTTCTAATTCTTATACATTGAGTTATAGCATTCAATCGGTCACTTGGAAATGAAATGCTTGTTTAGCTACTAATATTATTTTGGGTACATAAATTTAGGACTTATTTAAATATTTCGTCAGAATTCGGTTCGGTTTCATTCTTTTGTAACTTCGCAATGAAATTTTGAGACTTGGGCTTCACCCCAAACCCACACTCTTGAACTTAATTACCTTTTATTTTGGATCAGTTTTAGTTTGGGTTTTGGATATCGAGTTTTATACTGAGGGCTACTTTGAATTAAATGATAAAGACACCACTTGTATTCAAACCCTTTCCTAAAATCTAATTAATATCTAGTGGAGATTATGTCATTTTATGGAATCTGGTAAAAATAATTGCATAAATGAATTTAATCATTTGACTAAAAACATTTTCCCAAAACAATAGGCCAATTCAATCGTTTAAAATATTATATATTTATTATTTGAAATGTAGTTTTCAAACTTCAGTTTGATAGTCATCTGCATATTATTATAATTTTTTGTTTACAACTCAGAGAATCTCTCTTGTGCATACAGCAAATGTATAAGAGCAACTTCAACGATATACCAAATTTGGTGCAAAAATAATACTAAATTTGGTATTTTAGACCATTTCTAATGTATTTTTTTATTTTTTACTCTAAAATAAAGGAACTTTATAATAGAGATGTGTTTTACTATAATGTATTCCTCTATTTTTAAATTTGAAAAGAAATATTCTATGTATATTCTATTTTCAATTTATCATTAATACCCTTTATTTCTAAAAACTACAATTTAACCCCATTTGTTTTATCCTTTGAAATTTTTTTCATAAATAATTATTTTCTAAAATACATATTTACCATATTTTGACTAAAAAACCATTATTATAAAAAAAAAATTTCTAGCTAGTCTTCGTATTTTTTAAGTTTACTTCGTTGTTTGTAACTTTTGTGTTGTTTAATCTATGAAATTTAATTATCATTTATAACATTTAAAATTTAATAACTATTTAGAAATTGAATTATCATTTATAATATTTAAAATTTAATTATTATTTAAATTTAATAATCATACATAATATTTAAACATTTTAATGGTTATTTATATCATTTATAAAAGTTTTAAGGATTGTTTTGTAAATAAAAAAGTTCACCTGTAACATAGAAGAAAAATAACATTCCCTAAATATAGAGGAGAAAATAGCATTAATCTATTTTAGAATCAGAAATAGAGGTGGGTTAGAGTAGATTTTCCTCTAAAATAGCATTTATAGTCAAATATAGCATTGGGTTGGAGATGCTTTTAGTGTTCTAATTTTTTTCCATCTTCAAGCACAACACTAAATCTCACACCAAAAATAATATTTTGATTATTATATTATTAAATTTAAAATTTATTTATTATTATATTATTAAATTAAATTATTTTTATTTCTTAATAGTTATGCTAAATAATTGAAAACTAATTATTATTTTATATTAACTATAATTAAAATTTCATATTATTAAATATAAAATAAAACTTGTTCCAAAAAATAAAAATAAAACAAAACTTAAATATTTTAGAGTATAGTTATAACTATTTGTAATATTAATTAGTCTTGGGCATTCGAGGCTTCGGATCGGTTTTAATCGCTTTTGAGTCTTCGAGTCATTTATAATCGATTTCAAGTTTTTTATGTATGTAAATTTTAGACCCGTATATGAATTAGTAGAATTTCAGTTCGATTTTGAGTCGACGCTATACGATTTGCAGCCAATTCTTCAGATCTGTGTAAAATATTCAAAACTAATATTAGTAAACAATATATTTAATTATTTTATAATATAAAAGTAATTATAAAATAATAATATTTTTTTTGGTGTTTTGTGAACGGTATCGCACCAAATATGATGCAGCACTGTTCATAAAACATCAAAATATTTTATTTAGTGTTTAGTTGGGTTGAAGAGCATTTGACCCCAAATATGATATTTTGCAGTTGGGTTGGAGAAGCTCTAAACCAGATCAAGATTGTTAATTTCATAAATCATGAAAAATATTAGGTGAAATAATCTATGTTATAGATGTATGTGAAAAATTTGAAAACTGGTTTACTTAATTGAAAAAAAAAAATATTAAATAATAAAATAATAACGAGATAACATAAATTTTTACCATATTCTTACATATCTTATGTAGAGTTATGATATTCATAATTCATATAACTGTTTTGTTCAAATAGCATCATTTCCAATTCTTACCGTATCTTTTGAATGCGTCCAAATAGAATCTTACCATGATTCTTTTATTAAATAAATTCATCCGTAGATATTTAAAATTTCCTTTTTATTATCAACAATTGAATTGAGATGGTCCCGTCCATGACCTAAATTCATTTTTAATGGGGTAGACTCGAATTTCAGATACATAAGCCATTAGTTGGAGCATTTAACCACATTAAGAAAAACTCGACAAATTTTTTATAAATAAAATAATAATTTTTGTTCATAAAAGAAATTCTTACTCACATTTGTAAGTTTTATTAGAATCACCGTTAAATAAATTTATACTAAAGAAACTATATTTAGAGTTTAAGTAAATCTAGAAAAGATAATTGTTTGTGTTAGGTTTGGAGTGATTGGTAGATAATAGGACACATGATTGGTAGTTATATACTGGGACATTGGGTTGCAACATGCAAACAAATATTTAATGATAGGTGACATGCACTAAAAAAAGAATATGTTGCAATCCACATTTTTATCAATTTTATGTAATTCACTAATTTTAGATCAAAATTGAAATTTTCAAAACATTTGGGTTTAGAACTATAAATATATCATTGCTTACATTTTTATATAATTTACTAAATGTAGAGGTTCCCAAGCTATTGATTAAGAACCTTATTTTAGAGCTCATTCGTTCTACAAACAAGAAGATAAGGTAAGATGTTATTGCGTTTATTTCACACTTTTAATCAATTATCTCACTCACAATAATTTGATGATGTTCTTTTTTGTTTCTTAGGTTATTCGAGGTCGTGCATACCATGTACAAAAAAGAGAGTATTTATTTATAACATTTAGGATGATAATCCCCTCAATTGCATTGTCTCCAAAGTGAGGATTTTTAAAGTTCCATCAAAGGTATCAAAGATCTGACTTTAATGATACATTACATGAAAAATTTAATGATTGTCTTCTTATATGTATATTCATCTAGATTGTTAACACTGTTTTTTAGCATATTGTTTGAGAAACTAAGGAGAAAGTTATACCACAATGTGAATTCTACTATAATATGAATTATGTGCTAGAACACCATACATTTTCAAGTCCAGTTTCTGATAAAATATTGAAGCTACAACGGGTGTTAGAGGGACTCCAAAATTCGGTTATCCCTGATATTCATGCATTTTAGCTAGATTTCATGCATATTTTGCACTAGTTTCATCACTTAGAACTTATGCATTCTCATATTTTAACCAATGCATATTTTTCATTCTAGAATCGTAGGAGTATCGAGTCGCATATTTCCTATTTCTTGAGTATCTTTTTAGGTGATTTGGAGCTACTCTTGAGCATTTGAGACTTGGAGATGGATGCAAAAGCAAGAGGATGGAGCAAGGATGCAAGAAATCAAGGAAGAAAGCTCTCTGGTCGATTTCATCGATCTATGGTTGACAAAAGAGGTCAATGAAGCATTTAAACTGATCGTTGAAGCCTTCTCGTGAACGAAATTGGATGCAATTTTGACACAAGATAACCATAGATCGATGAAATCGACTAGAGAGCTTAGGAAGATATGACGATTTTACTCGAGACAAGAGGTTAAGAAGAGGTTAGGAGGGCATTCAGATCAGAGGTTAGGAAAATATGACGATTTTACTGGAGATAGGTCATTCATGCGAAATTTGTTGAAGAACGAATGTCTGGAATAAACCATAGACTATGAGGTCGACCAAGCCAAAAATAGTTGAGACAAAGCTTTAATGAGAATATATCAACCTCTTGGTCAATAGAAAGATCGATGATTTGAACCATAAGACTTATGATTCTTCTCTGTGGTATTTTATCGATCTCCAATCGATGAGACGATCGACGAAATGGATATGAAGCCTCACGACTACTCTCTGTTGGATTTCATCGACCCCTAGCTCGACAAAGTGATCGATGAAACTAACATGAACCAACAATATCAAGACATGTTCTTTGTTTTATTTGAGCTTGATTTCGTTTGGCCCAATACGTTTTTATCATTTTAAACCTAGATTTTAAAGAGTATAAATACTCTTTATAGACATCTTTTTTTTTTACGCTTTATGTTATTTTGAGTTGGAGACTTTTCAGAGATTCATGTGCTCTGCAATTTCTAAGAAGATTTCTAAACCCTAATCTATTTTTATTTTCAGTTCATCATGAGTTTTCTTCTATCTTTTACTTTGTTTATTTATTTCATGTCAGAGTAGTCTTCCAATCAAGTTTAGGATTTTTCCTAGGGATTTCTTGATCTAATAAATTAGGGATAAATAAGGATTATCTTATGGTTCTTCATATATTGTTAGTTTTAATGCTTAAGTTAGCTTGATCACCTAACTTCTGAATTTAGGTTGTTGAGCGCACCAAAAGTGTTTGATAAAATGTCTGAAAGAATATAGATGAATAAATTGTCCTTAGCCAATAAAAGCTGATGTTATGGCAATTTGTGAACATATCAAACATTATCTATGAAGCATGTCTAGAATTTTAGGTTTAAACGACAGTTTAGAATTCTAAATTGTTAGACATCGTAGTCGATGCCACAACATTGAATTTGCTATAAAACAATGTTTTGAGTTCAAGAACAGATTTAACTTTTTCTTGAATAGTGTCTTGATTTATTGCTTTGATTTCCTGAGGTTTACCCTGAACTTGGTGTTTTTATTAATTGATTTCACACCGTTTAATTTACAGTAGTCATTAGTTTAAACAATAACCATCATATTTGCTTCTTAGCTTAAGTTTAATTTAGAGATTGATAGTATAACTCTTGGTTATCGTGGATTTGATTCTTTTTATACTTCTTCATTTGATAGGCACTTGCAGTAGATTGTAGGGTTTAAAACCCATGTTATCAACCCCCCAAGTCAAGATTTTTTGAATTAAAAGTTAACTTTCTTCACATTATCTATAGAAATCCGGTTCATAAATATAAGATCAAGGTGGAAAAAATCTTACTCCATTAATCTTACCTAGGTTTCAGTCTTGGTTCATGATTAGAGACTTTGATGATTTAACGGAAAATCATAAGAAAATGTGGAAAATGTGGCATTAACCTTTAATTTTTTAGTAAATAGAAATGAATAGGACTCGGCTTAGATTTTATTTTGTGGTGTTATGTGTTAGAGATTTTCTACAAATACATTAGAATTTTTATATAGATTGAAGAGGAGAAGTCGAATTGTATAACAAAAATTGTTGATTTTTTAAAGTTATTGATGGAGAACCTTATTTCATAGCTTCCTACAAATCAGAAGATAAGGTAAGTTGTCGTTGCGCTTATTCCCCACTCTTTAGTACAAGTTTCTCACTCATACTAATTTAATGCAGCTCTTTGTGATCCTTAAGTTATTCGTGATCTTGCACACTATGTACCGAAAACATAATATTTATTTCTAACGGTGAGGATGATAATCCCCTTAATTTCATTGTATCCAAAGTGTGGATTGCTAAAGCTCCACCAAAAATATCAATGATCTAACTTCCATGGTATATTACACGAAAAATTTGGTTTCTTATCAATGTATTCTTTTAGATTTTTAACACTTTCTTTACCATGTTGTTTTAGGAACTAAAGAGAGAGTTATAAAGCATTGTGAATTCTACTATGATATGAACATGAACCGTCACACCATTATTTTTCAGGTTTACTTTTGGGTAAAATACCAACTAGTAAAAGTCAATTTCAGTGTTATGAATGATAGTTAACGAAAGAATATTTGACTCATTATATTTCTCATGGGTTTAATAAAGGTTCAAACTCCGATGATGTTAATTATGTTGATCAGATTTCTTGGTGTAAGTGAGAGATTTCTCGTTGCCAAAAAAATAACATATTTTCTAAGAAAAATAAAATATTAAAGTTGCAACGAGACTTAGAAGGACTCCAAAATTCATACAGTACCTCATGTCCGGATTTTCTGAATCAAATGTTGTATTTCTTACCATTATCTATGGAGACCAGACTTATAAATATAAAAATCAGGTATGAAAAAAATTACTCGATTAATCTTATCTAACTTTGAGTCTAGGTTCATGATTATGGATTTTAATGAATTAACGGAAAATCATGAGAAAAGAGGGGGTTACTTGAGGCATTTTTTGTTTTTTTTAGTAAATAAAATTGAATTGGATGCGACTGAGCTTTTATGTTGGTACATTGTGGTGTTATGTGTTAAGATTTTCAACTATTACATTAGTATTTTTGATATAGGCTGAAAAGGGGAAACCAATTACATCATAAAATGTAGATTTTTCCATGCGACTAATAGAAAAACCTATTTTAGAGCATGTTCATTTGATGAACCAGAAGACAATATAAGACATTGTTGCGTTTATTTTCCACACTTTAGTACAAATCTCTCACTCATACTAATTTGATGTTGCTCTTTGTGTTCTTTAGGTTATTTGAGGTCTTGCACACCATGTACCAAAAGAAAGAGTATTTCGTTCTAACAGTGAGGATGATAATCCCCTTAGTTGCATTTTTTCTAAAGTGAGGATTGTTAAAGTTCCACCAAAAATATCAAAATTTTTACTTTAATGGTACATTACATGAGAAGTTTGGTAATTGGTTTCTTATCCACGTGTTCTTATAGATTGTTAACACTTTTTTTAGTATATTGTTTGAGAAACTAAGGAGACAGTTATACCGCAATGTGAATAATACTATGATATGAATTATAAGAACGAACACTATACATTTTTGAGTTCAGATTTGGAAAACGCAACTGGTAAAAGTCAATCTCGGTTTTATGAATGATGATTAGCGAAAGAAGGTTTGGCTGAATCTATTTCTCGTGGATGGAATCAAGTTTCAAACATTGATGTTGTTAGTTATGTTGGTTAGATTTCTCGGGGTATGAGAGATTTCTCGTTTGCTGAAAGATAACATCTCTTCCACGAAAAAAGAAAATATTGAAGCTACAACGACTCTTAAAAGGAGTCCAAAATTCTCATATCCCTCACGTCAAGATTTTCTGACTTCAAAGTTGTATTCCTTGCCATTATCTATGGGGACCCGATTTCTAAATATAAGAATCAGGTGTGGGAAAAACATAATCGATTAATCTTATCCAATATTGAATCTTTGTTCATGATTAGATGCTTTAATGAGAAATCATGAGAAAAGAGGCGGAAATTGATGTATTATCCTTTTATTTTTCTCTAAAAATAACTGAACTCGATTTGATTGAGATTTTATGTTGGTACATTATGGTGTTATATGGTGAAGATTTTCAATTGATACATTAATATTTTTGTAATAGACTAAAGTAGGGAAGTTAAATTATATAGAAAAAATTATTGATTTTCCTAAAGTTATTGATGGAAAACTTTATATCAAAGCTCACCCATTCTACAAACAAGAAGATAAAGTAAGATGTTATTGCATTTATTTAACACTCTTTAGTACAAATCTCTCACTGATACCAATTTGATGTTGCTATTTGTGTTGCTTATATTATTCGAGGCCTTGCACACCATGTACCAAATAAGAGAGTATTTCTTTATAACGTTGAGGATGAAACCCCCTATAATTGCATTGTCTCCAAAGTGAGGATTGTTAAAGCTCCACCATAGTACCAAAGATCTGACGTTTATGGTACATTGCATGAAATTTTGTGTGTTTAGTCTCTTCGAACCAACTTTGTAACTCGGAAACTCTTTCAAGAATCGACACTTTCTTATCTTTTTTGGCTTGCTTAGAGATCCATTTTCTTGCTTGCTTCTTTCGTGATTTTACTATTAGAGATGTTGGTGTGAAAGTGTTGAGAAGATTCTTAGTCAACGTTATTTTCATGTTCTTTATGTGATTAAACAGAGAGTTTGTGGATGATCAAGTGTAACTTGGACATATATATAGAGAAAAACAAAAAGTTTTATAAAAAAAACTCTTCGAATTATTTTGATTTGTTTTTAATCTCAAACAATTATTAAATGAATCTTGGAAATGGAAAGTAACAAGCAAAATAAATGTTGGCATGAGCGACCTTCACTGGTAGTTGTGCATGATACATACTCATGCAATTTGAATATTTTAATTGAGAATAAATACCCATACAATTATTTGTTTTTGTTTTGATAAAATTTGATACTTTCTCGACATTTAATGATGTATTTCACACGTTTAAAAAAAACTAGTCATAAAATTCCGACGTGAGGGATTATCCAACTTTCAAGTCCTTCTAAATCTTGTTGCAGCTGCAACATTTTTTTCTTACAATAGATGTTATCTTTCTGCCAACGAGAAATCTCTCGCATACACCAGAATTTGAACCTTAATTATAGAACTTAACACCAAGAAATCATTATAGGACGAAAAATCACCAAACATTTCATTAAAAGTAGCATTAAAGTATATCTATGATACATTTGGTAAAACTTTAACAATCTTCACTTCGATAAGATTAATCGAGTAAGTTTTTTCCACACATGGTTATCATATTTAGGAATTGGGTCCCCATAGATAAATGTAAGAAAGTTAAATTTTGAGTAAGAAAATCCAAACATGAGGGATTGTCCAAATTTTGGAGTCTTTCTAAGTTATGTTGCATCTTTAGTTTTTTGTTTTTTTTCCAGAAGAGATGTTATTTTTCTGTCAACGAGAGATCTCTCGCATACACTGAGGAATCCAACCAATATAATTAACATCATAAGAGTTTGAAACTTGATTCCACCGACAAAAAATAAAATCAACCAAACTTTTTTCGTTAACCATCATTCATCAAACTGATATTGACTTTTACTAGTTGGCATTTTATTCAAAATTGAACTTGAAAAAGTATGGTGTTCTAGCTCATAATTCATGTTATTGTAGAATTCACATTGCGGTATAACTCTCTTCTCAGTTCCTAAAACAATCTGCCAAAAAAGTGCTAATAATCTAGATGAATATAGTGAGAATAAGCCAAATCACCAAACTATTCATGCAATGTACCATTAAAGTCATATATTTTATACATTTTGTTGAACTTAACAATAGTCACTTTAGAGAAAATGCTATTAAAAAGATTATCACCTTCAACTTTAGAAAAAATACTCTCTCTTTTAATATAGGGTGTGCAAACCATAGAATAACCTAATGAACATAATTAGTAACATCAAATTAGTATGGTTAAAGATGGATCAAACATAATAAGTATAATCAAATTAGTATGATAGAAAACTTTGTATTACCAGTGAGAAATAAGTGCAATAACATATTACCGTATCTTCTAGTTTGTTGAACCAACAAGCTCTAAAATAAGGTTCTTCATCAATAGCTTCAATTTTGTTTTTACAATTTTGCTATATAATTCGGCTTCCCTCTTCAGTCTATAACCAATATATTAATGTATGAGTTGAAAATCTTTTTAACACAAAATACCACAATGTGCAAACATGAAATCTCAACGGTGTTTAGCTCACTTTTATTTACTGAAAAATAAAAGGATGATGGTGGAGCTTTAACATGTGAGGATTGTTAAAGGTCCACCATAGTACCAAAGATTTGAGGTTTATGGTACATTGCATGAAATTTTGTGTGTTTAGTTTCTTATCATTTAATAATTGTTTGAGATTAAAAACAAATCAAAGTAATCCGAAGAGTTTTTTTAGAAAACTTTTTATTTTCCTCTATATATACGTCCAAGTTACATTTGATCTTCCACAAACTCTCTGTTTAATAACATAAAGAACATGAAAATAACGTTGGCTAAGAATCTTCTCAACACTTTTGCACCAACATCTCTAACAGTAAAATCACGAAAGAAGCGAGCAAGAAAAAGAATTTCTAAGAGAGCCAAGAAAGATGAGAAAGTGCCGATTCTTGAAAGAGTTTCCGAGTTAAAAAGTTGGTTCGAAGAGACGCTTCTTCTTGATGCAATGTCACATCCTAGCGAAGATGAATATTCTATCAAAGAAAAATGGAGAAAGATGTCGATTCAAACTAGGAAAAATATACAAAAGAAGTGGAAGTTGATGAATGTCAAATAATGGAGATTGATGATGTTGAAGACGAGCTATTATGAATTATCAGCAGGCACACCATACCTTTTAAAATTCAGTTTTGGATAAAATGTTAACTAGTAAAAGGGAATTTCAGTTTAATGAATGATGGTTAATGAAAGAATGTTTGGTTGATTCTGTTTCATGTCGGTGGAATCAAGCTTCACACTTCGAAGTTGTTAATTATGTTGGTCAAATTTTTAGTTGAGAAAAAGATAACATCTAGTTTGGGGAAAAGTTTTAATGTTGCAATAAAACTTAGAAGAACTCCAAACTTTATAAAATATCTCAAATCAATATTTTCTCATTCAAAAGTTATCTTTTTTATTTTTATCTATGGGGATCCGGTTCATAAATATAAGAATCATGTGTGGATAAAAATTATTATGTTAATCTTGGCTTTAATGATTTAACGGAAAATCATGAGAAAAGATGAGGAAGGTTGAGGCATGCATTATCCTTTTATTTTTCAGTTAATAAAACTGAAATATACTTGGTTGAGATTTCTTGTTAGCACATTGTGGTGTTTTGTGTTAGAAATATTTTCAACTTATACATTAGTATTTTGGTTATAAACTGAATAAGGAAGCCGAATTATATAGCAAAATTGTAAAATCGAAACTATTGATGAAGAACCTTATTTTAGAGCTTGTTGGTTCAACAAACTACAAAATACGGTAATATGTTATTGTGCTTATTTCTCACTGTTTGTACAAATCATTCTCTCATACTTATTTGATGATACTAATTGTGTTTGATCCATCGTTCACTCATACTAATTTGATGTTGCTAATTGTGTTCCTTAGGTTATTCGATGACTTACACACCATTTATAAAAGGAGAGAGTATTTCTTTTTAAAGTTGAGGGTAATAATCTTTGTAATTGGATTGTCTCTAAAGTGAGTATTGTTAAGTTCAACCAAAGGTATCGAATATATGACTTTAATGGTACATTGCATGAATAGTTTGGTGATTTGGCTTATTCTCACTATATTCATCTAGATTGTTAACACTTTTTTGGCAGATTGTTTTAAGAACTGAGAACCGCAATGTGAATTCTACTATGACATGAATTATGAGCTGGAACACCATACATTTATAAGTTTAGTTTTGGATAAAATACCAACTGGTAAAAGTTAATATCAGTTTGGCTGATTTTATTTCTCATCGGTGTAATCAAGTTTCAAACTCTTATGATGTTAATTATGTTGGTTGGATTCCTCAGTGTATGCGAGAGATTTCTCGTTGACAGAAAAATAACATCACTTCTAGAAAAAAACAAAATATTAAAGATGCAACATAACTTAGAAAGACTCCAAAATTCGGACAATCATCATGTATGGATTTTCTTACTCAAAAGTTATTTTTCTTACATTTATCTATGGGACCAATTCCTAAATATGATAACCATGTGTGGAAAAAACTTACTCGATTAATCTTATCGAAGTGAAGATTGTTAAAGTTTTACCAAATGTATCAAAGATCTACTTTAATGCTACCTTGCATAAAATGTTTGGTGATTTTCCGTCTTATAATGATTTCTTGGTGTTAAGTTCTATAATCAAGGTTCAAAATCTGGTGTATGCGAGAGATTTCTCGTTGGCAGAAAGATAACATCTCTTGTAAGAAAAAAAATGTTGAAGCTGCAACAAGACTTAGAAGGACTTGAAAGTTGGATAATCCCTCACGTCGGAATATTATGATTAGTTTTCTTTAAACGTGTGAAATACATCATTAAATGTCGATAAAGTATCAAATTTCATCACAAAAAAATACAAACAATTGTGTGGGTATTTATTCTCTCTTAAAATATTCAAATTGCATAAGTATGTATCGGGCACAACTACCAGTGAAGGTCGCTCACGCCAACATTTATTTTGCTTGTTAATTATCATTTCCAAGATTCATTTAATAATTGTTTGAGTTTAAAAACAAATCAAAGTAATTCGAAGAGTTTTTTTATAAAACGTTTTGTTTTCCTATATATATATATGTCCAAGTTACACTTGATCATCCGCAAACTCTCTGTTTAATCACATTTAGAACATGAAAATAACATTGGCTAAGAATCTTCTCAACACTTTCGCACCAACATCTCTAACAGTAAAATCACTAAAGAAGCGAGCGAGAAAAGGGATCTCTAAGCGAGCCAAGAAAGATAAGAAAGTGTCGATTCTTGAAAGAGTTTCTGAATTACAAAGTTAGTTCGAATAGACGCTTCTTCTTGATGCAATGTCACATCTTGGTGAAAATGAATATTATATGAGAGAAAAATGGATTAAGATGACAATTCAAACTAAGAAAAATATTCAAAAGAAGTGGATATAAGAATCATGTGTGGATAAAAACTATTATGTTAATGTTAACTTTAATGATTTAACAGAAAATCATGAGAAAAGAGGAGGAAGGCTGAGGCATGCATTATCTTTTTATTTTTCAGTAAATAAAACTAAACTAAACTCGGTTGAGATTTCATGTTGGCACATTGTGGTGTTTTGTGTTAGAAAGATTTTCAACTCATATATTAGTATATTGGTTATAGACTGAAGAGGGAAGACGAATTATATAGCAAAATTGTTAAAAAAAATCAAAGTTATTATCCAAAACTGAATTTGAAAAAAAAATTGAAGGTATCAAATATATGACTTTAATGGTACATTGAATGAATAGCTGGTTATTTGGCTTCTTCTCACTATATTCATCTAGATTGTTAGCACTTTTTTAGTAGATTGTTTTAGGAACTGATAACATAGTTATACCGCAATGTGAATTCTACTATGACATGAATTATGAGCTGGAACACCATACCTTTTCAAGTTTAGTTTTGGATAAAATGCCAACTAGTAAAAGTCAATACTAGTTTGATGAATGATGGTTAGCGAAAAAAAGTTTGGCTGATTTTATTTCTCGTCGGTGGAATCAAGTTTCAAACTCTTATGTTGTTAATTATGTTGGTCGGATTCCTCAGTGTATGCGAGAGATTTCTCGTTGGCAGAAAGATAACATCTCTTCTGGAAAAAAACAAAATATTAAAGATGCAACATAACTTAAAAAGTCTCCAAAATTCAGACAATCCTTCATGTTTACATTTTCTTACTCAAAAATTATCTTTCTTACATTTATCTTTGGGGACCCAGTTCCTAAATATGATAACCATGTGTGGAAAGAACTTACTCGTTTAATTTTATCAAAGTGAAGATTGTTAAAGTTTTATCAAATGTATTAAAAATCTACTTTAATGCTACATTGCATGAAACGTTTGGTGATTTTCCTTCTTATAAGGATTTTTCGGTGTTAAGTTCTATAATCAAGGTTCAAATTCCGGTGTATGCGAGAGATTTCTCGTTGGCAGAAAGATAACATCTCTTCTAAGAAAAAATGTTTAAGTTGCAACATGACTTAGAAGGACTTGAAAAGTTGGATAATCCATCACGTAAGAATTTTATGATTAGTTTTTTTTAAATGTGTAAAATTCATCATTTAATATAGAGAATTAATAAAAAAAGAATGTTTGGAATTTACTAAAAGTATCCTTAGCAAAATATTGTATATTTTTTGACACAGCAAAATATAGTATATTTTTTACCACTCAGCAAAATATAGTATCAATATGCAAAAAAAACTCTTGGCAAATTTAAAATATATTGTGTATATAAATCAAATATAAATTGGTGGCACAAAGAAAAAGCACCATAATGAGACTTAGTAGAACTTTCCACTTTTATATAAAACATTTGTGTTTATTTAAAAGAACTAGAGTTGGGATTGTGTTTATTCATAAGAACTAGAAATAGTATTGGAATTGTGTGTTTTTTTTCTTCTCATAAATGAATTATACTGTAAATTGAGTCTTTTGTCTTTACGCTGTTAGCCTCATTGAAGTTTCAACCACATCATAAAGTTATGGTTCTATGTCTCCATTTCATCTTAACCCAAAAGAACTATCTTTTTAAGCTCTTCAATATGATTAACTTTCATAAACTCACTGAAAGTTGAAGATATGTTAACTTGATTTTCAAGTAAAATAAGAATGTTATAACTTGATAAGTCGGATTTTTTCTCGAAGATCGTTAAAGAAAGTAAGATTTGGAAAGTTTGTTATTTCTAGAAAATACTCTTATAGTCTAGTATAAAAACATTGTTTTCGCCCATTTCAAAACAAAACAAACATTTGTGTTGTGCAGACTCTTTATATTTTTCAAAAAGTACTGCAAAATGTTAGAACAAACATTGTTGTGTTATTGATTGGAAGCTAGAAACTAATCAACATCTATAATGTGAATTGTTATATAAGCTTACCAACGTAAAGGCTTTGACATCTTCAAGTACAAGTACTAATATCACTAATCGATTTTCGATCAGGGATAATAAATCAGTCTTCACTAAATGGCTCTTTGTCTAGTGGTTTTCTCTGACAAAAATGTCATGAGTTCAAATCCACTTGAGCGAGATCTGCTCTCCAAAAAAGAGTTAAATTAAATGGTTTGGACCTCGTCCTGAAGAGATGTACAGGTCTTGACCCGGAACATATTAGTCAAAAAAAAAAAAAACAGTCCTCTCATTTATGCTACCTTTTGATTAGTATTCTTCTTATTTGCTTCTATCACCAATCCTTACAGGAAACTTTGTTTAGTTTTATGACTAACGAATTTAACTATGATATATCAAACTTGAAGGAACACTTTCCTAAATCTCATTTATTTTTTAAATTATTTTACATTATTTCACTGTAATTTTATTTTTGTATATTTATACTATATTATTGTTATTAATTTTTTACTTTTTTTTTAATTTTATATTATTCATTGAAAAATTATTTTAAAAGAATTGGTCGCTATTGTTGTTCATTTGATGTTCACTACAACTAATCAATGCAACTGGTAACTAAAAAATCTAGTGACTCAAATTATTAGTAACTGGTTGCTAGAGATTATAACCTTCTAGATCCATTAGACAGTTTGAATGAAGGCGCCAAAAAACAAAAACAAAAACAAAGATTAAAAGAAGTAGTGAATATTTGAAAACAAAAGAAGAAAAATAGGTGGGAATAATTATAATAGGTACCGCACCAATTTCCTTTACATAACTAATTTGCTTCCAGTTTCTTTATATCATGAAGAATAAGAGAGAGACATAGACAAAGAAAGAGAAATAAACAAAGGCAGAGATAGAAATTGAGAACTCAATGACACAAGATGGTATTGTCACAATATTATCGAATCCACCGCTTACTTAATCCTCTGTTCGACATGTGATTGTCGTTTAAGTTGTCGTTCTTACGAATTGTAGAAGTCAATACAAGTATGATTTTTACCTCTTTGTTTTCGATCTATATAGATTTTGTCTATATCGATTTAGACTCTTCTGATATAAAATTAATTTTTTACTATAAAATCAAAATATTTATCTATATAACATTTAACAGTAATTTTTTGTTGTTCACCTATTTCATAGTAATTTAATATAGAAAAATACTATGATAACATATATTTTCGAATATAGAAAAATAAAACTATAACCAAAATAAGAATACTATTTTTAACAATAAATATATCATAAATTAGACTATATAAAGAAAACTAGATGATGTCCCGTGCGGTTGAACGAGATTAAATTTTTTTTTACTTATTTATATATTTATATTTTATTTTGGTTTATAATTTTATTTTGACTTTATTTTAATTTGTGGTTATTTGAGATATGTGTTAACTTACCAATCTTATTGTGAAATATGTTGATATACCGATCTATTTTAAATTGTGGTTATTTGAGAAATGTATTATCCACATATGTTTAAAAATATTTGAAATTATTTTTTTAACAAAAGCTTACCTCTAGAGTCATGAAAAGTTCTTGGATTGTATTTCTAGGGTATTTCTTGAAAAAATCTTCCCTCACACACAATGAATTGGATTCATGTGTTTGTGATGAATCATTAATTGCAAGACCTAATCCATCAATCTGTAAATTGTCCCAAATAAATAAGATATTTTCATGGTTTACAAATAAAATAATTAATTTAGATGATAACATCAAATTCTAAGAATAATTAAATAAAATATTACATCCAAAACAGAAAATGAACATTAATATTAGTTAAATATAACATAAATATACAATTTATTAATTAACTTACTTTGCTTTCAAATCCAAAACTTCTTGAATCTTATCATCATTGTCCATATTTGAGTACAGTAAAATGCATTTAAGATGCTCATTTTCTCTATTCAACAATTTGTATATATTAGACATAGTCATTATAAAGAAATTTAAAATAACTAAAAAATAAGAAAATACCTTTGAAAATCTTGATTTTGCAAAATTGCATGATAATAATGACATTTTGACCCGGAAATTTTGATGTATGCTCTTGGACATACTCGGCATACTTAACCCATAAAACACAATTTAATTTGACATCACTATAAAATTAAACATGTTAGATATATTTATTCATAAAAGAAATTGCATTTATGTATACTTAAAAAAAAATAAAAAATGAAACAAAAACGTATTTCTACATAATAAAAAAATCAAAAAAGTATTTAAAAAGTAATTCTATATAATAAGAAGAATGAATAAGAAGTAGTTTACTTATATTTAGAATAAACGTAATTATATACTAGATAAGAAGAATGATTAAGAAGTAGTTTACTTAATACAATTTATTCAGAAAAACGTGATTCTAAACAATCAAATGATACAATTCATTTAAGTGTAGTTTACTTACTCAGAATTTCTGACTTGGTTTGTCTACCATTTACATTAGAAAGCGCAATGTTTCCAACATTAATAACTTAACCAATAACATCTACAATAACATTAAAATTCAGATATCAGATTTATATTAAAATAAAAATAAGATAAAAATATAG
>WJSH01008784.1:0-17964 GCA_009757365.2 Lepidium campestre | reverse complement strand
CAGTAGTTTTGCAAAATCTGCAAAGATTAACCCTAACAAATTCTCTGGGAGAGGGTCACTTATCCTCACAAAGGTAGTGTGAGCAAAAGAGATCTTGAATTTGTGTTGAGTAGTTCGGTATGAACCAACTGGATCACAAATGGATCTTTGAACCTTACAAAAATTTAGTTTTAAAAATTAAATTAAAAAACAATTAAAATACATATGAATAATAATGGACATTGTATTTAAAAAATTTAATAACCTTTTCATTACATAGAACCATTTCAATGGTTTGACCGTAATTTGATAAATATGCCTTCCACAGTCTAAAAATTTTGACTCGGATCTTACAATGTAGTTTGGCTAGTTTCAAACTCAAGACATCAGTGAAAGACATTGCTCTTATGTTTTGGTTATGAAAGAACTAAAAAATAAAGCTTGGATAGGTGGAAAGAAAGAGACTGAAACACAATTGAAATAACAAAACCCTAGATGTTCTCCCCTTCGGTGGACCCGCCGCCTCCTTCCCCTTCCCTCTCTTCTCCGACCAAAACTCCATGGCTCGATGCTGCTTCTAAAGATTCTAATTTTGTCTCTACTTTTGATTTAGATCTTGAACCCAAAGATGGAGTGATCTCCTCCTCTATTCCAGATGATGTCGTGACTGATTCAACACCACTTTGGAATCAGTTTGTTATTGGTTTTTTTTTGTAGGCAATGCTCCTCATATAGGCACAGTTCACGCCACAGTCAATCGAATTTGGCAGAATTCTAAAAAGAATTTAAAGATAGATGCTCATTCTCTCACCTCTTTGTCAGTGATTTTTCGTATTGAAGATGATTCCACTCGATCCCGTGTTCTCAAGAGGCAGTTTTGGCATATCGGCGATGTGCTTCTTCTGGTTCGTGAGTGGTCTCCAGAGTCTTCCTCTCAAAATCATCAGCTTGAGTCAATCCCAATGTGGGTCGATTTTAAAGGAGTCTCGAACCATCTGTTTTCTCTTCGTGGCCTTAGCTATATAGCTAGCCACATTGGGAAGCCGGTGAAGCTTCACCCTTCAACCGAGAAATGCTATCGATTTGATGTTGCTCGCATTCTTATTGAAGTGAACCATCTTAAACCTCTTCCCAAAATTATAGTTTTTGATGCAGGTCGGTTTGCTGCCTCTACAATGATAGTTGATTTCCATTGGCTTCCTCCTAAATGTGATGGTTGTCAGTGTTGGGGTCATAGGCGTAAGGATTGCCGCAAGAAGAGATCCCTTTCAGTGAATTCTATTCTTCAACCTAGGAAATCTACATTGGGTAACTCCAATTGCTTACACATGCCTTTGCAATCCTCTGTCCCGCAGGTTGAAACTTCACAGGCTTCGCTTGCAACGACATCCAATAGTGATATCTCCACTGAATGCACATCCAGCAACAGTCAGCAGTTGGTTGCTGTTTCTACTGTCTTGCCACAAAGTCTGGACCATGAGTTGTTATTGCATCGGGATAATGACTTTAATGCATAATAGACTACTGTTAAGAGGACACATAGATCCGCTCCGATTTCACCTGTTAACACTACAAACGCTGAGTACCCTGCTTCTCCAACAAGGTTTCAAGTTCTCTCGCAGATCCGAGAAGAAGGTGAAATTGTCAAATCTGTATTACCTACTCTGCAAGTGATTAAAAAACCGAAGGATGGTAAGCCGAAAAACACAGAAACCTCCTATTACTCGTACTAGGGATCTAATCTTATCAGTGGCTACAACTGCTCTAAAGAAAGCTTCCTCTAGGAAGCAATAATCTCATTTTTCGCTTGGAACATGCGTGGGTTCAACATGCCACGCATTAGTTCGTAAGTGGCTTAAAGAGACGAATCTTACCTTTGGTTGTCTTCTTGAGAATCGAGTTCAGGAGGACAATTGTCTACCTACTCTTGCATCAGCACATTCGGGTTGGTAAGCTATCGCCAACTATGAGCACCACCGCTTAGGACGTATCTGGTTTTGTACTACAAATGATGTTCATGTCACTTTATTATCCATGAGTGCCCAACATATAACTTGTGGTGTCAATATAACTGCTTCTGATCAAATATTTATTTGTTATGTCATTTATGCGTCGAATTTTGAGCAGGACTGACGTGTTTTGTGGGAAGAAATAAAACAGGTGGGCGCTGCTTATGATAATCTATCATTGCCGTGAATTCTAATTGGCGACTATAATGAGATTCTTCATGCCAATGAACATTCACGATTTGGAGATTATTGGATTAATCAATCGAGTATGAGGAGTTTTCAGAATCTCACCCTCTCATGTGCACTCTCAGATTTAACTTTCTCTGGCCCTCTACACGCTTGGAGTAACAAGCAACATGCCAATCTTATTGGGAAAAGCTAGACAGAGCTTTGATTAATGTCAGATGGTCTCAAGTTTTTCCATGCTCTCATGCTCTGTTTGAAATGGGCGGTGTGTCAGATCATGCAAGATGCATTGTGAGGACATATTCTATACAGTCTAATAATCGAAATCCTTTTATGTTCTTCAATTTTTTGACGTCATCCCCTCAGTTCTTAACTCTGGTTCGATATTCCTGGTCTAGTACTGCTACTCTTTATCACTCTCGATCAGCTATTCATTTATTTCACAAGAAATTGAAGCTTCTGAAGCCTGTCCTACGTTTATTAAACAAATCATAGTATGGGGACTTGCCTCTTCGCACAAAGACAACATTTGAGGATCTATGTCGCAAGCAGGATCAAGCCCTCTTACAGCCTAATTAGAGTTCATTCCTCGATGTCTCGAATGCTGCTACTCGTTGGCATCACTTGGCACACATTGAAGAACAATTCTTTCGCCGGAAATCCAGAATTAAATGGCTGCAAGATGGAGATCAAAACACCACCTTTTTTTATTGTACCGCTCAAGAGCGAGCTTCTCGCAGATCCATAAAACGGCTCCAGAACTCCCATGGTGATATTCTTACTCAACCTACTAATATAAAACATGAAGCCATCAATTACTTTACTAAATTTTTGCAGTCAGACTATTCTTCAGCAGAGACACCTTCATCTCTTGACTTATCTGAATTTGTTGATTATAGATGTCCTGATACTGCAGCTAATTCACTAGTGGCTTCGGTAACGGCTTCTGAAAATTTTAAGGTTGTTCACTCAATGCCTTCTAACAAAGCTCCAAGATCAGATGGATATACTTCGGAGTTTTTCAGAGCTGCTTGGCCGATTATTAGTGCAGACTTTGTCATTGCAGTCTAATCATTCTTCATGTTTAGTTTCACGCCTTATGGGGTTAATGCCACTGCTTTGGCGTTGATACCCAAACACACAGCTGCCAATTAAATGCAGGATTATCGCCCCATTGCTGCAAAATACTATACAAGGTAATCTCGAAGATTCTAGCAAATCGTTTGAAGTCAATCCTCCCAGATGCAGTATAACCGAATCAATGTGCCTTTGTGAAACAGAGATTGCTGCTTGAGAATATGCTTTTGGCTACTGAACTTGTGAAGGACTACCACAAGGGTTCATTATCCTCTCGTTGTGCCATTAAGTTTAATATTGCCAAGGCTTTTGACACTGTTCAATGGTCTTTCATTAACTCAGTCTTAGAAGCTATGAGTCTGTCTACCATCTTTGTCAAATGGATTTTGGATTTTCACATGTATATCTACTGCGGCTTTCTCAGTTTCCCTCAATGGCGAATTGGATGGGTTCTTCACCAGTGAAAGAGGTATCAATACAAGGTTGTTCCTTGTCACCTTATCTCTATGTCCTCTCCAAAAATGTCTTATCAAAGTTTCTCAATAAAGCTACAGTCGAGGGCAGGTTTAGCTATCATCCTAAATGCCAAGCACTTCATCTTACCCATCTTAGCTTTGTTGATGACATATTTATTTTCTCGGATGGCAAACCAAATTCTCTGACTGGTATTCTTGATGTTATGCAATCTTTTGGAGTGCTTTCAGGTCTGTTTATCAACCCGGCCAAGTCTACTCTCTATACTGGTGGAGAAATTCTTACTGCCCCTCACACTACAGCTGCTACTGCGGGTATACCCATGGGACAGGTACCTATTAAGTATCTTGGATTGCCTCTTTCAACCAAATTGTTGTCCCAGTCTGATTTTGCTCCTCTGATTGAACATAATATTAAAATGGACTACAAAAGCATTGTCTTTTGCAAGACGTCTGCAACTAATTAAATCGGTTATCAATAGCATCTCAAACTTCTGGTGTGCAACTTTCTAACTGCCAACTTGCTGTCTGCTCGAGATAGAGAAACTATGCAATGCATTTCTTTGGTCAGGCAACCCCAATGACTCCTTCAAAACAAAGGTCTCATGGATTGATGTCTGCAAGCCTCATGAAGTAGGTGACCTGGGATTGCGGCTTCTCAAGGACACTTCTCGATTCTTTGCTCTGCATTTAATCATGAGACTCCTTTCCTCCCATAGATCTCTTTGGGTACAATGGACTCGACATTATCTTCTTAAGTACAGCTCATTTTGGGATGGTAAGGGGGGTCTCAAGGCTCATGGATTTGGTGGAAACTTCTCAAGCTCATGTCTGTTGCTTCTCACTTTATTCAGATACAGATTGGTAATGGACAACGTACCTCGTTCTGGTTCAATATTTGGCTTCCGATTGGGAGACTTATGGATATTACTGGTGAGAATGGTATTAGACAGTTTGGTATTATGCGAAATGCATCTGTTGCAGATGTGATTATAGATTCTTCTTGGTCGCAAAGATCTCGCAGATGCAAACATTATGGCAGTATCGTTTTGCAGGTGTCCTCGGTCTTTGACTCGTCCACTATCACCGCAGAGGATGTGCTTTTGTGGCGTCATTCTCCTAACGACTTCAGAGCATCCTTCTCTGCAACAAAAAAATGGCAACAAATTCGCACCAAGGCCTCAAGGTGGCATGGAGTCGGTTTGTATGGTTTACTCAAGGTGTTCCCCTTACTCTTACACGTTACACGGGTCACGAATGAGAGCATGGGGTCGAAAACAACACTGCGTTTTGTGTGGCGAACGTGATGAATCTAGAAATCATCTTTTCTTCGCTTACCCTTACTCTTACACGTTATGGACAGAGCTTGGTACAAAGCTAATCGGTCAATCCATCAATCCTGAGTGGACGGATATGTTGTCCTTCATTACCTCCTTCTCAAGTGATCGTCTTGACTACATCTTGCTAAAATTACTTTTCCAAACAACTATCTACAGCATATGGAGAGAGGTATTCGAGGATACATGGCTCCCCACCAAAGACTTCAGCTTCTCTCCGTCGCTACATTGATAAGGTCATACGCGATAGGATCTTTTCCCTTCACTACTCGGGCACTCACAAGCTTGAGGGTCTCCGTAGGCGTTGGTTTGCGATCTCATAATTTGATTAATTATTATTTGTAGATTCTTTTCTAGATCTGTTTTTTCCCACTTGTACATATAACATTTTGTTGATCAATAAATTTCATATTTCAACCCAAAAAAAATACTTAAACACTCAAATAAGTTGTGTATTTATATTGGTTTCAGCTAGGGTTTTGTTTAATGGATTTTCAGATTATATTTGAAATTGTTATTAAACAATCATGTACAAAAAATCGTGTTTAAAACTAACCAACTGCACGTTAATATCGTGTTTTAAAAATTAAAAACTCATTTAGTTGAATTGGTCATGGGCTAAGTTTTGGGGTTTCTTATTTGTTGATTAAAAATGATTTAAAAAGAGTCCGATAGTGGCTTTTGATATTTAATTGTGGGGTTCAAAATAAAAATCAAACCTACCATAAAAATTTCATTATTAAATAGTAGATAATTAAATATAATTAAATGAATTAGATGGGATTAATATGTGGTAGTTTTCCATGATTACATGTTTTGAAATCTCAAAGATAGATATGGAGTTGAATTAGTCAAGTAAATTTCAAATTGGTTGATTTTGGTTTTGGTTTTTATTATTTGTTTCATGATTAAAGTTGATAAATAAATACAATTTGTTTCAATTAATAGTAAATATTTGCAAGTGATAAATATGGAGTTGAATGAGTCAATATAATTTTCAAACTAAATTTCAAATTGATTGATTTTGACTTTGGTTTTATATATTTGTTTAATGGTTTTAAAGCTGATGAACATTTACTAAGAGATACAAAGATGATTTGGTCTTATTTGTTTAATGATTATTCAAATTGTTAAAAAAACAATAATCTATTAAATAGAACGAAGGTTTTGCTCTCCCCTTATAGGTGGAAATTCGATGACGTGTACGGAATACTTGATTCTCATTGGTCGATTTTCTGCTGATTTTGTTTTTTATTTATTTATAATTCCATCAATTACTTTGATTCTTCAATGCATCAGTTACTTTATTCTTTAATACATTCACATCTGATTTTCATAAATCATTGTTTACGTTTTCATGTTCTTTGCATTGTTACGTGTTATCAATACGATTCTTTAGTGAATCCTTAATTACTTACATCATTTCATTGTCTTTAACTCCTAATTTACATATTGTTTATCTTAATTCCTCCACATTCTGTGCATTTAATATATGATATTGATTCAGTTCACATAACTCATTCACGTTCTTATCTTTTTGACTTCTTCAAGTTTTAGGTTTTTCTTAATTCCTTCATGTTCTCTGCATTTAGTAGATGACATTGATTCAGTTCACATTAACCTCTATATAACTCATCGAATTCACAATCAGATCTCATCATGTCCATGAATCCATGGCTACTTTGGACGACTGCAGGTTTTTCTCAAAATCTTAATTTCTTAGTCCTTGCCGTCATAATTCGTTCTTTCATAATGTTTATATGCTATGTAAGGTAAGTTTGGCTTTCATATATGCTATTTCGAAACAGGTTCATTTCCTAACACAAGAAGAGGAAGAGGGTGTAGAGTAGCCTTCTTAAGAGATGGATCAATTTTCGAAACCCTACAACTGAACTATGGGTCAAAATTACTTGATCCACAATGGTTTCACGATAAGCAGTATGCTACAGTCCAACTAGGATGGGTGATTCCGATGGTGAATAGCTCGTTTTTAAAATCTCATCTGGGATGCCGAGACGAAGGAAAAGCGATAGACATACACCACACTCCTACTTGCACATTCTACAATTATAGCATTGGCTTGACTTGTTTATGCAGCAATGGTTACAGCGGTAACCCGTATATTCGGCATGGATGCAAAGGTTCGTAAGTTCTTTTTTGGTATTTTGTTTATTGTAAAATCTTTAATAACAGATGGCAACAAATCTTTCTAGGTGGTGATAGTTAAAGTGAATCATTATGAGATCATGATCATCTGATTGTAGTTTCTTTTCATTTCTTACATCTAGATATTGATGAGTGTAAGTCAGTGACGAATAATGGAAGTTCCATAAATTGTCCTGAGGCAGACAGTTGTTTGAATACTCCCGGAAGCTTTCAGTGTGTATATAAGAAGAAAAAGAAGAAAAAGCCTTTGCCAATTGCTATTGGTAAAGTTATTGAATTTCACTCTTAGCCAGTCGTGTATTCACTTTTTCCTTCTCGTGAGTTCTCAGAAAAATAAAGTCTTAAACACCTCTGAGAAATATTTGGTAGGTTTCTTCTGTTACGATGAGATTACGGCGAGAGTTTATGTTCTTAGCAAGAATCATGTTCCCACTAAACGAAGATCATCTCTTCATTTATCTATGGTCTGAGTTTCATGGCTCTTGTGTTTTTGGTTGGGGAATTAGGTTGTTCTTGCACGGAGCAGCAGAATCATCACATATACTGACATTGATTATATCGCTTGGTTAGCACAGTTGCATGTGTTTTTCTTCCTTATTGATTCTTTTACTCTGATCAACTTTAAGTATTAAGTTAAAAAAAAAAAAACTTTTAAGTATTAAACTCTGAATATAATTATAAGTTATGACAATGTGAAGAACATGATGCGTACCAGTTCTGTCTTCAACCACCCGGTGCGCCAGCATTCATAGGAAATTCAGAATTCAGGTTTTCAATCTTCCATAGAAAACATTAAGGTGTCTGCGGCGAGGCTTTGGTTGCAACCAGGCCTAGAAGTGAATCAAGGGTTCGTGATATGGAAATTGAGCGCGACTTACTAACCAGGTCAGGTTTTCTTATAATGCTTTAAACAATTACAAGATGAATGTGTAGAACGTTTCAGATACATGTACTAATATTCTTTGCAAATATTGTTACAGTCCCAAAGACGATATTGAGTTTTCGGTTGTGCGAGAGAATATAATAGAAAAAAACTAAGAGTAAGTTTAATCTTGGCTTCAGGTATATGTGTATAATCATACTAAAACATTTTCAATTAGAATATATATATATGTATAGACAATCGTCTGATTTGTTTTCTTCTACTGCTTTGGCAGACCATATGTGACAGAGTAGTTGTTCAACCTCAGAAATCAGTGAGATAGCCAGCAAGAGTACAACATATATACTCTCGATTGGCAGGGCAGCTAAGACGACAAAGTGATGAGGTTATTCATGATTTCATATCTCATGATCATCTAAATCATCACTTGATTTGTTGCTTAAGTAATTTAAAACAAACATAAGTCATCTTGCTACTGACTAAAGAAAGCTACACTTATATTCCTCTAACCACAAAATATGTTTTGTCTATATATTGCAGTTTAATATCTTACGATGCTTTGCATCCGACGCAAGCTATTTGTGGATGTCCAGTAAAGGAAGCAAGGCTTTTGATCTAACAAATTGATATCATGTGCTATAATTTGTGTTTTTAATTTCCTAACACTAAATCCTTTTCGGAGAAATGAATTTCAATGGTTTAGAAGATGTCACCTATTACACTTGACTAAGATTGATGAGGCTGCTGATACTGAGAATCCAGATTTGATACATTCTATTATTTTGTGTTTTATTCCAGAGTCATTTGATAGAGGAATGTATGTTGGGGGCTGAGCTGTTGGGTTCTTTGGTGGATAGAGTGAATTTTCTGTAGGCATAAGATCTGCTTTACTCGAGAATGTGAGTTTTTTAACACTTATAACAATATCACTCAGTGCAGTAAACTGGTCATTTTACTATTGTTTCATGTCACTGTGTATCTGATCATTTATGTGTTTGACAGGGATTTGATTGTTCATTATTATCCATTGCTGATTCCATATACCTCATTACCTAAGTTTATCATACAATTGGTGGTGTTGAAGCATGCAACTACTATATTGATAATTGTTATCTTACCACACTGATAATGAGTTGTTGCATATATCAGTCAATGGTGTTTTCATATATTTAATTGTTGCTCCAGTACATATTTTTATTAATGTATATTTTTATTAATGTATTTTGTTAATTTTTTCTTGTTTATTTATCATGTCAACTTCATGAACTTGAACAACAATTCCAAGACGAATTCTTTTATTAGTAACAAGTCATTATTTTGTAGATATCTACATGTATTTTGTTTATCTGATAACCTTGGATGATTTTTCAATTGCATTTGGGCTTGGTTTATATAATAAAATGAAACTAAATAAACTCATGGCTTTGTCTCCTAGAGCATATACAAATCAATCCGTTATGATTAAAATTTTTTCCCCGCTTAATCGAGCATCGCTTTTTTTTTTGCTCGTACATCAGGATTATCTATACAAGGTGATTACACATACTTGTGTCCACAGTTTTCAATCATCTTATAGGTTTTATAGCTGGACAAGAGTTTATAAAACTTTACTTTATTTAATCATATATTTAAGGATATGTAAATCTGTCTTTATGAAAATATGATTAACATCGTACGTTTATTTCAATTATTCCATGATATATAGATTATTTAGAGAAAATACAAGGCTAACATCTTAATTTTATACATATCCCATATTAGAGCATTTTCTTTAACTTTTAACATGGTGTTAAACTTTCCATTTTTTTTTTCCTTTTGGTGCATAGGATATTCATCTTAAAATTTAACAGACAAAGAGAAGTTCATATTTTGAAACTATATACCGAGACTGCACATATGTTATTGCCCAGACGCTTGCTCAACTTAACTAAACAACAACTGAAAGGATTTGAACTTAAACTTCAAGTACTTTTCGCTATCTTGATGCAAGATGACTAATTCCAACCAGATGCGCCAAATTCATAAACTAACATACCGTAATTAAAAAAGGAATTAGTGATGCATGATCGATTGTATGTTATGCTGCTTCATTTTTATCCAGCGCTCGTAGTTTGAGCTTAGTTTGCAAGAAATTACGACGCATATGTGATGAACGTTGTGTCTTGTCTCGAGTGTCCCTCACAGAAGTGTCGTTCTAACCACATCGGGGTGATCATCGCAAGTTATACATGAAGTATAGGATGTTATGTGAGAACGGCAACCCTCAGACTCGGTACCGGTTGGGGATTATATGTTTTTTTATTGATAATAAAAAAGATAATGAGCTGTCATTTTTATATGAATCTTCAAGGGAAGGTGACCATGAAGCTATATATCTTTACGGTGTCATCTTGATATGCTTTGAAGGTCAATCAACACAAAACGGATTCGAAATATTGTCATCACTTATGAAGCCTATGATGTCACAAAAGTTAAAAAATCATTGGAAAGACTCATGTTTCAAACCGAGAGTTATGTTATATGGCGTGGAAAAGAATCACTCTCTGAGCTTAGAAGACGGTATGTCGAAGAGAGTTGCGAGTGTGATGGTGATACCAAAAGGTTCATAATTAACAACGACATTTGGATGCTGTATTGTGCCGGTAATGATATTAAAACATATTATGCGTGTTTGTTTTGTCTATGGCATCATGAAATTCAACTTTTATTAGACCAAAATGATTAAATGCCCTGTTGAGCATACACAACTTTGTCGTTTTTAATTTATGTTTCTACTATCAGGTTTCAAGCACGCTTGGTGTACCCATTGAGAGAAATGACTATTTGGTTAGACACTAGGAGCCCAACAAACTTTAATACTTTGTTTGTATAGAACGCCCAACTTTAATATGTGCATTTGATCGTACGAATGTTTGCAAATATGTTGCATATTCAGCATAAAGTTTTTGTATAAAAACACCAATTCAAATACTTATTTAATTTGATACGATGCACAATTAATGTAATGGTTAATATTGTTTATTGAGTGACATTTTTACAAGGTCACTAGGTGATTTTTCATCCTCTTCATAAAGCGGATTTTATAAATTAATATTTAATCTAATATGTGAAATTTTATTCGGTAATGTTTATTGTTATACTATTTATTTTTTTGAGTTTTCAATATTTATGGCTAAACTTAAGCGTACCACTAATATATATCAAGCCAAAATTTTAAATTTTCTGACGTCCCAAATAGCCTAAATAAGGCAATCATTATCCATGAGTTTGTTTTAAAATTATGAGCATGATTTATGCATATTTATGAATTAATAATAAAGTATATCCTTATAGTTGATCACTTTTAAAAATTTATATATTTCGTAAATTCGAAATGTGATGCATAAAAATATGAATATATGTTTATTACGAGTTATATTCAATATTCGTTGCTCGATTCATAAAATTTCTATCCACACATATAAATATGATTAGAACAATATGCATCTACAATTTAGACAGAATGCATTGCAACATAACCATCTTGCAAAGCAAGGGTAATGAAATTTATGAAAACATTGTATGATGTTGATATTTAACTCGCCTTTTATCGTGAACATACAAATTGTACACACAACGTCTTCCACATATGGAATCTCAGACTGTTTCATTGCAAGACGTCCAATAAGCAAATCGATACCCCAATTTTCTGAATGGGTCAATCATAACCACTCACGGAAAGATGTACATCACTAACTATGGTTTCATTTTCATTGCATGGTAAGACAAACCTACATATGAAATCAATTGTGTGATTAATAACTGTAGTCGCTAAACCTTGATCGATGCATGAGCTGTCGTGTGTGACTTGAGTAATTGTTGGAAATTATTTTGATGCTTTGCTTGGATCTCAGCTGCAATAAACGCGAGAGAGATGTTGATATCAGCTCTCTCAGTGGCCGTCAATCGTTAAGCATAAGTTGCATTCACGTCCATCGGAAGGTCGAACTTCAAGAGAGAAATCCATTGATCAGTAGTGATATATCTCTTCCATTTATTTAATTTATATGACTACGAAGTTTGAAATTGTTAGATGTATATACCTAAGCGATAAGCATGTATAAGCTATTATATAGTATAAGGTGGGATATGTACGTGAACAATAACAAAACATAATGAATGTATACATTATTAAAACGGTACTAGAAACGAAGCCAAATGAATAGACTATTTATATCACATGTAATGGTGGATGTAATTACAGTTCGAGTTAAAAACATACCCCACTAAAAGTAAAGTAGATCAATAGGCAATCAATATTTAATTTATATTTTAAGTGGTTTATAATTACAGACACAAATTTATTCACCTAATATTTGAATAAAAAAAAGTTTGTATATTTGGCTTTGAATGTAGTATAAAGTTCTTATATTGTTATTATGGCCGGTTTGATAATTATAGAGTTGGTTATAAGTTATCAGTATATTCATTCTAAGATATACTGCGAATGAGTAGTTATACTGCTCGGTTTAGATTTCCTTCTCCTTGACGTCCAGGTATTGTGTTATTGTTTAATAATTATTGGATTAGTGTTTTGATACAAAAACTTTATGATATCGCGTCTTAACGCCGCTACATTATAGTCATTACTTATATTTTATGACAATGGACTTTAATCCACGTTACGATTCTTCAATATCGTTCTTACCGTTTCTGAGATTGTCTCGGATAAGGGCGCATCTACAATATTGCTCATTTTGATGTAGAGCTGAGTTATCCTAAATTCAAGCTCACTGATTCTCCTCATGCCATTAAGTTTTTGGACGGTACCACCATCTCCCCTATAGAGGACAATGTGCCTCATATTCCTACAGAAATGTTTAGATTTCGTGAATACAATGAGTTTTGGACACTCGCTGGTGCCAATTAATATCTGTCAGGTAAGTGTCTTTACGTATTTTTAATTATGACATTAGAAGTCCTGATCTTTTGTTTTACGGACAGATGTTATTGGCGAGCTTAAGAAGATCGATTCAACCGAATTGGATGACAGTACCTCACAAGAAAGAATTATCCTAAATCTGATTTTGTCTGTGTAAGCCACACAATTCCTTAAATTCATTTAATGCATTTGTTATAATATTTTACAATGTTTTTAGCCAGAAAAGTGTCTTGTAATGCTTTGGAAATCATGTGCTTCTGACTTCCAGAAATTATATGCATCTATTCGAGATAAAACAATGATCATTGTCATAACTGCCATTAATCCAATATCTTATGGTGCTTAGTGATTTCTGAAAATAAAAATAAGACGGGTATTGATACATAGTACTCGATGATTATGTGGTGCGCATTTATACGTGATTTAATTTTTTTCCCGCAGGTCACTTGTCTCTAAATAGTACTTTCTCCACACACTTTTACTTGGAGAATAATATTGATGCCATTAAACACTTCTCCGACATGTAATTTGTTTTTTTGTGTCGAAAAGTGATGTCTTTATATTTATTAATTTCTGAATTTTGTTCATGTCGTTTAGTTGGACAATGAGCCCTAATGGTCTTCCTTCCATCGTTGGTATGGGTCAGTCTTCTCCTTCATGTAATGAGTTCATCTTGATTGCTAATCTTTGGTAGTTTGTTGCAAGTTCCCCCGCGTAGGTATGTTGACAATTATTTGTATGGTTTGTATTTAGTTTTCATCTTTTTTTTATGGAACATAACTTGTCATTTTTTTGGATGGCTTGTTTCTTTGAATATTGTTATTTTATTAAATTATATGGATCTTTATTTATATTGTAATGACCACTTATGTTCCAATTTAGGATAAAGAGTTCAGGACATCATGACTGATTGTGGTTGTCGTTATGTTTTGTTTGGTAAATATGGTAAAAAACTTAGACAAGATGACGGTACATTTATTTGTATCCATTGTACAAGAGGGGATATTATTGGTGTGGTGAAATTATGATTGTAGTTGATTATGTGTGACTCATCTGATAAGATGATATTTGTTCTACTTAACGAAGAGTGTAAGAAGCTACTGAACATAACGGCTACAGAATTGGTTAATTGTGAGGAATGGTAGCTTTAAATTTATTCTCGGTTGTTTTGGTCTAGGCTATCGAAGTGTGTGAATATCCTAATATGTTGAATGCATTGTGAGGCCGGGAGTTTGAGTTTCTAATCAAAGTGAATGCATATAATTTTACGATTCAATTCGAGACGTATACTGTTACACTGTACTAGGGGAAATATTATCAAAAGTGGTAATCTTTGTATATATCTATGTCGTATTATGATTATGATTTGGGCAGCCTCCTCTTAATGGCATGATGATCCATATATATGATATCAATGTTGTTCAGATCCCACACGATGTACCAGAAAGCAATGGTGATTCTGAATCGTCTGGTGAGCTTGGTGCATTTGGTTCGGTGAAGAGATCATGCACTGATAACTCGGGCGATTGTCAGTTAAAGGGTTGATTGATATATGCTTTCCATACTTGAAGTCTTTTTATTTGTTTTTTTTTAATTTTGGTTTACGAGACATGTCTTTTGCTTATTGTTATTATGAACTTCTATTTGATTATGCGGTTTTGGAATAAACCTTCACATAATTTAATGAAATGCAAATTCTCTACGATTTATGTGTTTATAAATATGTTGATGTAATAACTATTATGATTTTAGAATGTTTGTAAAGATTCTATTTCCTATTGACTCGACAAATTTTATTGATTGTATAATGTTATAGTATTTTACGTGTTATATTATTTATAAACTGTCATTTTTGTTTGTTTGTTCTAAGCATCTTTTGTTGGATACTTCACACGATTAGTTCTACAATTATATGGAATTTTAAAAATTAGTCGTTCCAATCCTTTACGATTGTCAATTAATAATTTAATATTATGATCATCAAATTTAATACTTTGTTGTCGTTGGTGTCAAAAGAAAAGCACAACATTAAATTTTTTTATCTTTGGGGGGACTGTCTTGTGAATATACATGACAATAATGTTATTTCTCGTAATATTGGTGCTTTCTAATGGATGCATAATTGATTTCCTTGGTGTGTACTTATGTAACTTATGTCTTTGGTTTGCTTATAGTAGCTGATTCACTGCAGCGTTGTACGGTTTTCTTTTGTTTCATGAGAGGAAAATGGCTTGGCTCGGACACTTATGATTATTTCATTTTTATACAGGGCGGATAGAGAGTTACGTATTCGTGTCAATGTTTTACTACTCAATTGGATGGATAGAGTACATAGAAATCACATTTTTGAGGATAATGGAAACTTCTCTCTCAGGCATGATGATTTGTTCATTAATAATAAGAAAGGAAAAAACAATAAAACAAATGATAATTAAGGCAAAAGTATTTTTTGTCATGCGTAACCGATGGTCAACACGAGTTCCTTAGTTAATAGATTTGTTAGAGTTTCAAAAATATTTAAAATTTAAAATAATATTCTTACTCAAATTGTTTTTTTCCATCATAGACATACATAAAGACAACAACGATGGGGCTCTCCCGTAATTTTTGCTTTTTTTGTGAACTTCTCAAATAATGACCATGATATATAATTTCTATCTAGAATCAGACCTCTCTTCACCATGCCTCCCGCATAATTGAAAAGCCCATTCCAGAACAATACAAAACCAACATAATGAAGGTTGACTAAAATTTCACCTGGTCCACTGTAAATTGATAATCGACAATGACTTATTTAGAATTGGCGATTGCAGAGCATGAATAATTGTAAATACTTATTTAACTAAGACTGTAATTATGTAGCGACCCAATTTCAACTGTCTATTTCCTAATTCTATTACCGATTCACAATTTTTTTTTCAGATATATGTTCCTCTTAGCCATAAATTTAACATATTGATTTCGTAAAGTTGTGATGTCATCGAACTCATGAAATACGATAAGAGAACATACCACATATTAGCAAATTTCAATCTCACCAATTATGTATCGTAAGCTTGATAATCTGTATTACTTCACTCAAAATACAGATTTATAAATCGAGATTGTGGTATTAGGAGACGAGGTTTCTCAAGCTTTCAATTTTTGGTCTTAAACTAGGGTTTGGAGTGACGATTGTTCTTAATTTGGGTATCCTTGGAGAAACAAGGAGATAATTTTAATTTGATGAAGAAGACGCGAGCTTAATGCTTACGCTATTGAGTCAATTCACAAGATTACGTCTCAAGCTAAATTAGAATGATGAATTCTCATTCCTATTGTTTGTGAATTAAAACAACAATTCAATTATTTAATTTCAAGTGGTGAGATTCATACCAAATCATTGGTCAAGCATAGGTTGGTCTTTGAGCGTCGTATAATTAGGTCCCTTCTACAAGTAGAACAGTTGTTTAAAATGATAGAACCAATAATAGTTGATTTTATGTAATATTTACAAGTGATAGTACCAATAACACATGATCTTAAATATGATTTTTAAATGAATGCTTCAATGACACATGATCTTGCACATAATTATAAATCTATTTAAATTCCACTTTGAATAAACTCCCCTTAATAAGTTTTTGTATTGTGTATAAGATATATCGATTATATATATAATTACTTCGGCCTTTGCTGGTTTTATATTATGCATCTCTTCATTGATTCATTTTTTTAGGTGTAATCATTAATTATAAAGTGTTGTATGTTCTCATATAATATCTATCGTTTCATAACACAATATATAGATACTATTTTGATAAATATTGAATGAGTATCAACTTTCTAAGTGTTAAAGTAATGATTAGTAATATCATCATTAAATGCGATAATTCATGATTTATAACATTTATAGCTTTACAATGTGATTGGTATCTATTGCCCAATGACCTATAAATATATTAAACTCTGTATGAGCAAAATGCACAATTTTATCCCGTGATCATTGTCTACACGAACTTGGTATGACACTTCATGTTACGGTTCTTACTTTTTATGTTATGACAATTTTCATAGTTTTTGTTTTAATTGTGTCATGTAGTAGTAAATTACGTCAAACATTGATTTCATTTTCTAATATACTTTCTCTTCGTCACGAAAATGGCATCAAGTAAGCCGGAGGATTCTATGAACGAAACATTGCCAATTAAATTGTTGAGTTCTATGTTAGGAAAGGTAGGAGCCAACAATCGTAATGATCTTGGCGCTGCAATGATTAGTGCACCTATTCTTTATAAAGCTTCTCAAACAAACGAGGTCTTCAAGAATCTGAACATACAGCCCATAACTCGGTTGCCGCAAACAGCTTTGTATTTTTATCATGAGCTTAATTATAAATGTGAAACCTATGGGAACGTCGATGCATTATTCTTTGAAGGTTTGCTTGACAACTTTATTCACGTTAAGATACGTTAAGTAATGGAAAAAAATCAAAGTTGCATTTGATGTCGTGCATATGAAAGCTATATATATTTATGGTATGATGTTCCTCAACGAGAGAAAATAGGATGAAGACATTAAGTATTTGGAAACTTTTGATTTGTTTGCTATTCCAAGTAAATCAAATATTTATAAAAACGAAGTGCTATGGAAATTGGATGGTATTGCAGTTGAATACACAGGAAGGATGGAGGAAGCGGTGAAAACAATTTAAGTATGACCAAATTGTAAGTGTAATAACATGGACATGAAATGCAAAAATTGTTTGATCTATCAAGAAATGACTTATTTTGCACATTTTGTCTGATGTAATTTGTATGAGAGTGTTATCGGCATAATGTTCTACACAACCGTTATCCTGATTTAAACTTACATATTAATTTAAGCATTAGACCGCAGTATTAATTTTATCTTATATATAACTCATTCAAATTTACACAATATTTTGAAACCT
>WJSH01008783.1:17224-40034 GCA_009757365.2 Lepidium campestre | reverse complement strand
TTTTTTGTGTTTTATATTATTGATTGGACACATATTTTTATTTATTAACATTTTAAGTAATTCATCAAGTATTTACTAATATAAATATAGATATAATAATATCAGTTATTAGTACGAATCCGAATATACTTATAAATAATCATACCAAAAAATTAACGGGTATTAACTATTCGTGCAATTAAAGTCAACCAAGATAATATAAGAAATAAACTTTTATTAAAATCAGTATTTTTAGAAAATAATAAACTTTGTTCCCATATTATATGTCTGTTTTTCAAATATATATATTTGTGTATTAAATATGATACTAAAAATAAACACACGACTATTAACTATCTATGCGATTAAATAATTGATCAAAATATGCTTCTAGTAACTCTTTTATTTTATCTAAAATCTAATGGCAATTCTCATAATATAACACAATAGAGTATCTATACTATGCTTTATTATATAGGGGATAATTTCTATAGATAGTATAAATTCCCATCGATATAAAACTTTAATATAATGTAAACGTGACCGTTCGCAAACCAAAAAGGCGGCCGCGAAAAACCAATCAAATCTTTAAGCGACACTAGCTTCGGTTCTCGACTCAAACCAAGCAGAATATATGGTTTAATGTGTTTTTTTTTCCGGTTCAGTAGTGACTGATTACTGGTTTATCGATCCGGTGAATTCTGAACACTTGCGTCAGGAGGATCGTTTGTGCCGTCGCTGCGATCTGACCAAAATTAAAGTGTTTCGATTTCGTCTTTCTCTCTCTGGTCTCCCATTTGTGATTTGTTGAACCCTCCACTTTCTCCACGTGCCTGTCAATGGTGCTTCCGCTCCTCCGGCACGGTGCGATCATTCGCACTTCTTCACTTCTCAGAGCTCGTCTTCTCGCTTCTGCCTCTGGATTCCATACTCGGTACGCTAATCCTGCTCACGCGTCTTCTCTCTCTCGCTCTTCCTCTATCAAAGTTTTGATGTCACTCTTCCATGTGCGATCCTTGGCAATTTAACAAGCGAACTCGTTTCTCAGTTTGATTTCATTTTTTGCCTTTTTGGGCAATCCTCCATTGACTTTTTGTATTTTGTACTAGAACAATTTTTTGATATAAAGAACGCCAATCTGTTTTTGTTGGAAGCCATTGAAGTATATTTGATCTGACTGGTTAATTCCAATAGCCTTGAGCTAGATAGTCTTTTGCTTTGTTCCAAATCTACTTTTTTTTCTTCCTGTGTGGGATGCAGTGAGTACAGTTGATTATTGGGTAGAATTCCTGTTTAAGCTGCCATTGGATTCTAAGAACATCACTGTTGCAAGTAGTCAGCCTAGCGGCATTTCTTTAAGAAGTTGATCAACCTAGCCTTTCTTGTTTACGTTGAGTAGATTGCAACGAGAAGCATACCAGAACATAGGAATGAAATTTATCTGCTCCATTTCTTTTTGTTGTTTTGCGTGGCAGTTTTTATGTTTCTGTTTATAGAAGCGAAAACTGGTGTGATTTTGACCATGAACTCTCTGATTTAGATTTTCTAATGGACTATACGACTTGGATGACAAGATTTGTGGTAGTAATGGTGTGAGGTATGTGTTCCATTACAAAAATCTTGGTGATATACGGTGATTCCAAAATTAGTATCCCAAATTGTTGTAAATCAATTTTAAGTAATGAACGGCATGACCAGTCTATTCTACTTTCTGATTCATCATTTTCTCTAGATTTGGCTCTATCCTTAACATTTTTCCGTTAAGTTCTCTATTTTTTAGATGAGTTGTTGAGTTTGTCTATACAATGATGACTTCTCTTTCTTGAAAATTAAGGACTAGACTAAGATTTTATTCATTTACAAACCAGTTCCCTTATAGGCACTAAATTACGTTTGAGATTATATGAAGAAGGTTATTAATTCATTGCGTATGTGTTATCTGTAGCTCACTTGTGACATGTAAACTCGCTTTTGTGAAATTTTTTTGGAGGAATATGTGTTTGTCCTTTTTTCAGATTTGGTCTGATTTACATTTTCAGGTCTTCCTCGATAGATAGGATTGCAAGAATAAATGATAGTTCTCCAAAGCCAATTGTGAGTTTAACAGTTACTACTGTCTTTTTTTTTACACTTTTTCTCTATCCCTGTTTCTCACATACATTGTTTTCTTGTAGTTGCAATATGGCGCGCAAAAATTTTCATCTGCAGGTAATCATAGAATGTTATGTCATCTTATGGAATAAGGATCTTCATAAATGAATTGACAAAGCAAATTCATTACAGAATTACTAAACCAGTCGATTATGGGACTTTGGTCTGATAAAATTAACCTGCGAACTATGTAAATTGTTTTTAGCCATAAAAATAACTAGGACACAAATAGTAATTGCACTTCCGCTCTCTTATAAAAAAGAAAAGAAGTGATGTTAATCGATGCAGTTGAAAAAACTACCTATGACACTCTTTTCTTTGATGTTTGTACTTCCGTAATACACTTTAAATGTAGCGACAGGAGCTGCAATCAATTATACAAGATTCTTTTGTTAATTTAATTGAATTTGGGTTGTAGGAGCCTCAACACAGACAGTTCTTGCTATGCCGGCCTTGTCTCCTACCATGGTAGGAATTTGGACTTCAATCTTGTAAAGCAATTTAGTCTTCCTGCAAGAAGTCATTGTATTCTGTTTGTTGGACTTTTGCAGAGTCATGGAAATGTTGCGAAATGGTTGAAGAAAGAGGGTGACAAGGTGGGTTATTTCTTATTTTTGGTTGACTTATATGATGTTTTTTAAGAATGGTCATTTTACTAGAAAGACTATAAATTGATGATTTAGCTAGAAAATATAGAGTGTGGAATTTTGGAGTAACAGGTCTGATAATTGGTTCTTCTTGACAGATAGAGGTGGGTGATGTACTATGTGAGATAGAGACAGACAAAGCCACTGTGGAATTTGAGAGTCAAGAGGAAGGGTAATTTTAAAAACGCCGGCTCATGATTTTGTGTGTTTCCGTTTTTTATATCACTATACCTTGGTTATTTAAATATTGACTCGTTAAATTACATGCAAATGCCAATTGGCTCTGCAGGTTTCTTGCCAAGATTTTAGTTTCTGAAGGATCAAAGGATATTCCTGTTAATGAACCAATTGCAATAATGGTAAGCAAAATGGCTGTCTTATTCATTTAACGAAACCAAGTATGATCTAACAACAGGTGATGCATACATTAACTAACACTTAATAGGAGTTTCTTTTTCTTTAACTATTCTGCTTTTGGCCCGTTCATTTTCTTTTGTTTCCTGGGCTTACATCCTGGAAGACTTAAACGAATCACAGAGATCTATGGCGTTTCTTTATCAATATTCATTGTGGGAAATAATGACAAGATCTAGTCGTTAGTCGTCTTCTAAATATTACCTCATGTCAAACTGAGTTGTCTTGTCATACTAGGCTGCATGTCATGTCCCCTACATGATATTTAGGTTTGGTTAGCATCTTGCTGCGTAAGTTTGATGGATAAGAGTTCAATCTTATCTATTTAATTGTAACCAAGGTTGAGGAAGAAGAAGACATCCAAAACGTTTCTGCTCCTGTAGAGGGTGGGCAAGTTGGAAAAGAGGAAACATCAGCTCATCATGAGATGAAAATTGAAGAAAACACACAACAAAGAGGTTCCATTCAGCCGGATGCATTAAATCTTCCCCCACATGTTGTCTTAGAAATGCCAGCACTTTCTCCTACAATGGTACAAGAATCCATATTTTATGCTAGCTTGTTTTGGATGAGAAGGCATCCCTCCTCATTCACCATTTTTATCCTGAAACCCTGAATCATTTATATGTTTATTGATGTGCAGAACCAAGGGAACATTGCCAAATGGTGGAAAAAAGAGGGTGATAAGGTTAGTTTTTGGTGACCTAAAAATGAAGATTAAATTGGCATTGTAATTTTACTACAAGGGATCCGGTGTTGATGCACATGCCTGTGTTGATTCTTCTCTTTTTCTGGTCAACAGATTGAAGTAGGTGATGTCATAGGTGAGATCGAGACTGACAAAGCCACTCTGGAATTTGAAAGCCTTGAAGAGGGGTACACTAAACAGCTTATCATCTTATTTCTATTACCGATCACTTGAAGAAAAGCATAAAAAATATTTCTTTTCTAGGCAGCCTGATGATGTTCATTTTATTTAGCATTCACAATCTTTGGATATTGCTTCTTTTCTTTATTTATTTTTGGCTTTAAGTGAGAAGAAAATGGTGATTGCAAAAGTAAGGTCTGTTCAAGTTTTCTCTCTTGATTTGATAGTGTCTCCTGATTCATAGACCGATTTCATATTTCCTAGATTCGTTATGAGTGGGCTTCCTTATCAAAATAAGATTTATCTGGACTGTTGCATTAGCGTCCTGATTTATATTAATATATTGAATAACTTGGTGGATGACTCTTGGTGTAGGTACTTGGCTAAGATTCTAATTCCTGAAGGTTCCAGAGATGTGGCGGTCGGAAAGCCGATTGCCCTTATAGTAAGTCTTTTAGTTCAAATGTTCATTGACTAATGCATTTGTTATACTAGCCTGTATAATGTATTTTGTGCATAAGTTTGTTTGGCACCCTTCTAGTTCCATGCTATGTGATATATTGCCTGAAGTAAAGGTTATGCCTTCACACAAAATCTTTGGAAATACAATTGCTTGCAGATTGGGTGATATTAGAAGTTTGTCCTTCTTCTGTGCAGGTTGAAGATGCTGAAAGTATTGAAACCATCAAGTCTTCTTCCATAGGTGGTTCTAAGGTTGAGACAGTTAAACAAGTCCCTCACAATGCCGAAGATAAACCTAAAGGGAGGAATTCAGGCTTCACAAAGATCAGTCCTGCTGCAAAACTATTGATTTTAGAACATGGATTGGAGGCATCATCAATTGAGGCATCAGGTCCTTATGGTACATTACTGAAATCAGATGTTGTGGCCGCAATTGCTTCTGGCAAAACATCTGCATCTATGAAGAAGAAACAACCATCAAGGGAGACCCTGTCTAAATCCTCCAAATCGCTGCCTGAATTAAAGCCTGCTGCGACAAAGTTAGATGATTATGAAGATTTTCCTAATAGTCAAATTCGCAAGGTAATTTTAACATTCATTGCTCTTAATGTGGAGTGAAGAAATATTTCCTATTGAAGCATTCCTTCCTCAAGGGGAACATACTTTCAGCATTGATGTTTGCGGCTAAGATCATAATGAAATCCTGACTTCTGTTTGACTTTTCCGATTTGGCAGATTATAGCAAAACGTTTATTGGAATCAAAACAGAAGATACCCCACTTGTATTTACAATCAGGTTAGTAATTCACAACCTTTTTATTTTTTGTGTATATTATTTGCTGTTTAAGCATTTGATTGATTGTGCCTGCAGATGTTGTATTGGATCCTCTTCTTGCATTTAGAAAAGAACTTCAAGGTTTGTAGACTGCTCCTTACACCTTATCCTGGTATTTGTTAGAAATTTGAGAGGTTAGAGTGAACTGTGCTTTCATGATGTACAGAAAACCATGGTGTTAAAGTGTCTGTCAATGACATAGTTATCAAGGCAGTGGCAGTCGCACTGAGGAATGTACGACAAGCCAATGGTGAGAAATTATTCTCTCCTCGTAAATGATGCTATTACTAATTAGTAAACCATAAATTTTTCCCATCGCTATTTATGAGATAAATTAAAACCTGAGTTTGTCTTCTTTGAGGAAATTTGACACCTATGTCAGATTATAAATGCATTGCCTTTTGCCTCCATTGAGACCATAGTAAAGATGTTTTAGAATTTTAATACTGTAACATTCAATATGGCTGGTAATGTATTTTAGACTCAGTTTTAGTGGTTACGAGTAGGATAATTATTAGTTTGAGTTTGATGTAATGATCTGTGGATTGCAATCATGTGGTTGGTATCTCTCCTTCGCTTAGTCAAACTTTTGTTTGGTTGCTTATAGTGCTTTGTCTCGATGTCTGGCAGCTTTCTGGGACGCTGAGAAAGGAGATATTGTTATGTGTGACACTGTTGACATATCAATTGCAGTTGCAACTGAGAAGGTATACTCTTTTTTTTTGGTCGAGGGTACACTCGTTGAAATTTCTGATAACCTCGACAGTTTATCCCTTCTTGGCATGTTTTGCAGGGCTTAATGACTCCAATTATCAGAAACGCAGACCAGAAATCTATTTCTGCTATTTCCTTGGAGGTAATATTATTTTCTCTGAAGTTAAATGAATATGGTAGGCTATAGAGGAGTTCACTTGTTTTATCAGTTTTACTGTTCATGATTCTTGATTTCTCTATGGAGCAGGTTAAGGAGCTGGCACAAAAGGCACGATCTGGAAAGCTAGCTCCTCATGAGTTTCAAGGAGGGACATTTAGGTGTTTATCATTTAAAATTGTTAAGGTTCAGCCGGAATCAATTATGTGAAACTTTCCCTACTTACCGCGAAAACCATTGTTTATCGTTTTTCAGCATTTCGAATCTCGGAATGTATCCTGTGGATAATTTCTGCGCAATCATTAATCCCCCGCAGGTAATCATAGCCTTAACAATGTACCTTGAATTACAGATCGAAGATAAAATTTTCTGTTTGTGATTTTTGTGGCAGAAGATTTAGTTTAATCTTTATAGAGATGAAAATGTACTTTTGGATAATAAACTTCCAGGACCATGAATTGTCTTGCAGGCTGGAATTCTAGCAGTTGGTAGAGGAAATAAAGTGGTTGAGGCAGTTATTGGAATAGACGGTGAGATAGTAACACCCTTTTGGGTTTTCAACTTTGGTTCGCTACTTAGATGAGGTTATGACAAGATTTTGTAATTGTTTCAGGAATCGTGAAGCCTTCGGTTGTAACGAAAATGAATGTAACGCTATCCGCTGATCATCGGATCTTTGATGGACAAGTCGGAGGTAATCCAGTAGTTTGTGTGGCCATCATTGACTATGTTGCTTCTTTGTTACTCATTGCTTTTATGATAATCACGTTTCAGCTTCGTTTCTGTCTGAACTACGTTCAAACTTTGAGGATGTTCGAAGACTTCTTCTGTGAGAAAGATTCAACTGTTCATTAACTGACTCTTGGATTACTGCATAATAAATCTTGGACCGACCCACGTACACATCCAGAACCAGAACTGCTGGTCTACAGGATAAGCTCTGATCTCATGTTTCATTTTTATCGATTTGGTTCGTATTACCAAAAATTGGTTTTGGTCGACAGTTCGTCTTTACAGTGGTAAATTCCTGAGGTATTTTTGTTTGTTTTTACAGACTGCACAATAAATAATTTCAGCTGTCAATAACACACCAGGTGAAATGATTAAAGTCTTTTACCCTCACATATATATGTTACTACTATGGGTTCAAAAGATTGAGAGAGTAGTTTCATATTCCTTTTACGAAAACAAATCTATTTTTAGAGCTCTCAGAAACTCTCCAACCCCAAACAAAATCATGCAAAATTATAAAATCTGATAGTTTGAAGTCAGATTTCGTAAAGAAAACTGCAGAGTCGACATTTAACCACCAGTACACTTCCTCATCTTACAAATAGGTAAATATAGTTGAACTGTATCATACGTATTCCATAGTAGTCGAATGATCTGCAAATTGTGTTGTAATTTGTCGTCTTATAAAATGTTTAATGCGTAAACGAATATAATGTTGAGACAACAAAAAGAAAAAAGTATAAATTGTTAGCCAATATTGTAATTTTACAAAATTCGGCCGGAGAACAAAAAATGAGCGGCTTCGCGGGTTCAAAATCGGAGCAGAGTCATTGCCGTCTCTTCGATTTCGCTAAGACTGCCATTATCAAGATCTTCGCACATCCTTATACCACTGTATCTGACAAACCTTCTTCCTCTCTACTCCACTTTCTTTACAAATTCTCAATCTTTATGTCTCTATCTGCGCGTGTCTTTCACTTTTAGGTTTGCGAGTTGTACTGTGGCGGAGCTCCCGACACCGACAAGTGGGAAGCAGCTCCGATTGGTCACTACATAGGAATTGGTATTACCAATTTACCATACTTTTATTTGCTCAGTATTTCATTACTGTATAGTATCCTCAAAAGAGTGATGGGTTTGCTTTTTTTCTCTTTTTGGGGAAATTTTGTGTAATGTTAGATACATCGTCTTCTGGGATTTCTTGCGTACGAGAAGCTTGGGAGAGTCGCAGGAAGAATTACGATGTGGAATTCTTTGAAGCTGATCCTTCCAAGGCAAGGCCTGCTTTTGTTATATATATTTTTTCCATGTGTATCAGACAATTTAGGTAATCTGGAGCACAGTTCTTAGCTTGTGCTTCATTTGGTGTCACAGGACGATCTTGAAGTCCAGCTACAGAAGAAGGTTGGAGAGGCTGACTTAGTGTCCTGTTGGCGCCATTTGCAGGTTTGAAATTTTTGTCATTTGTATTCTCTGCGCCTATGGAAATATAGCATAGCAAGGATGTGATAGTCTAAATTCCCATAAAAATCTTCGTTCTGTAGTTATGCTTTGAAACTGAACAGAGTGCGAGAAGACTCCTAACTAATGTAGCATGCTTACTGAAACCAGGGGGTTACTTTTTCGGTATTACTCCCGACTCATCTACGATATGGTATGAAATATTTTATTTTATATGAGGTTTACTTATCTGCTCTGTCTTAACGTGAATGCTTGCTGTTCTCTTCTTCTGCATATTTGTATCCTGAATGAGTTAGAGAAGTATTTCTTGTTGCATTTAAGTTTCCCTTAATTGTTACCTTTAATGAATTTTGAAAGAAAATATTTATGCTTAAGGTGATATGCGCTGATTATTTGACATTCACATCTATGCTTTCCATTTTCTGGTGCTAAATCCCTGTTTTCACCTTACTGGTTTACGAAACCTTTCACTAAAGACCTGCCAATGGGTTTGTTGTGTGTAATATCAAAATGTATGTTTAGAATGATATTTTACATGAGAAACAGGGAAAGCATTTCAATTCATTGCAAGGGTATACTCTTGGTTTTGAGTACATTTATTGTGTAATCTACTTTAGATCACTCAAATATGTAGTTTTGAGCTGTCCTAAAGTTTCCCGTGGATTCATACTAAGATTTTAAATTCGTGAATATCAACATTTGACTGCCTATCAAGTTTGTTCCGCTGGACTGTTCTCCTTAACATTCTGGTTTAACAGGGCAAAGTACCAGAAAAATGTCGAAGCATACCACAACAGGAGCGGTGCAAAGCCTAATGTTTTTCCCAACTATATTCGGTCAGAGAGTTACTTGATTACTTTCGAATTGGAAGAAGAAAAGTGAGTTTTTTTTTCGGAGAAAAATTTATTTTGCAATTAAGTTCCTTTTCTGAACTTGGACTGTTTGGCATTTTCTTGTAGATTTCCGCTGTTTGGAAAAAGGTACCAGCTGAAATTTTCTGGTGACAATGCTGCTGAAGATCATTGTTTGGTTCACTTCCCAAGCTTAATTAGGTGGGTTCTCATGGACCATGTTCTCACCTTTTGTTCAGCAAAGCGTGACACTAATTGGACGATTTGGCAATACCATAGCAACAATGTATACTTTTTGACCTGAGGGCTTGTATTTATTCTTAGACTATTGCAGTTAATTAGATCTCCATTGCAATCCTACTCGTGATATTACTTCTTGTTGATCTACCAAAGCTGTCCAGCCCGTCCAAATCTTCTGATTCTTGTTTTTCTGTTTATATTATTAAGGTTAGCGAGGGAGGCTGGCCTTGAATATGTGGAGATTCAAAGTTTAACAGATTTTTACGATGATAACAGGTTCCAAAGTCTTACAACGCTTACTGATTCTGTATATTAGTTTTTGATTCTTTGTAAGGTTGCATTACATTACTAATGCTGTTCAACTGTTATTGTCAGAGCCCAATTTGCAAGCTTGCTGTTGAATGCTGGCCCTAACTTCGTTGACCCTAGGGGAAAACTTCTTCCACGAGCATTTGATTTGCTAGGTAACCTTGTCATCATCCTATGCAGTCTAATCTTAACTAACCTCAAGTTTTGATATTGTTTTAGTCACTTATTTCATCCCCTTTTTACAGGGCTCTACGCAACATTCATATTTCAAAAGCCTGACCCAGATCTTGAACCTCCTCTAACGACCCCAATACCTTTTGAGGGTTCCAATAATCATGATGAGGTAAGTGCCTTTTTCTTGTCATATTTCATTCATTACAAAAACTACTTTAAACTTCACTTGAGAAAAAGTGTTTGGCTATGGCATTAGTATAGACTGTCTAGTTAATAAATATGGTGCTTTAGTTTAGAACATAACAGTTGCTTCAGCCTTAGTTGGTCCAATTCTTAAATCGTTATTCACAACTTTGCAGAGAGACTTGCTGGTGATCACTGACACAATTGCACCTCCACCTCCACCTCCACCTCCACCTCCACCTCCACCTCCGGAAGATTCATCACAAGGTCTAGGGAAAATTAGTGAACAAAAAGGAATATTGGGACCAGGCCCTGCTGATTTACGTTTCTCTGAGGCAATTTGATGCCTCTTTTCTTTATGGAAGATGAACTAATGCTTTGGTGTTATAGTGAAGTAGTTTTAACCACAAATGAGCTTAAACGTGCGCCAAGGTTTGCTATAATATTAGATCACGTAATCCCATGTGTTTAATAAACATTTCCATCAATATTCAACAACACTTAACATATTGATAGTTTGCTTTCTTTCCTTCATGATTCAAAAGCGAAATGAACATATAACACTCGCAGAAGCGGCAGCTGGATGTTGGTATTAAGAGCCAACCACTCTTCCTCCTGAGAGAAAAAAGATCCATCATGGTACAATTCACTTCAGTCAGAATCAGAGTCATGCCTCCTCTTCTTATCCTTCTTCTCTTTCTTGTGCTTCTTCTTATCATCTGAATCACGAGAGCGTCGCTTCTCATGCCTTTCGCGTTTTTCATGCCTATCATGTCTATCTTCCTTCTCTCTCTTTGCAGGTTTCCTTTCCTCATGCCTATCCTTTTTTTGGTCCCTCTCAACATCATACGATTCATCTTCAACAGTTTTGACCGTTGATGTATCTGCTGGCGAATGTGCAGGCCCTGCGTCTTCTTTCTGAGAGGATGTAAGGGTGCTGGGATCTTCCCAAGGTCGTGGTGCTCTGTACAAAGTCGCAGAAATGTGAGAAGGGCTAAGGTAAACTACCAATAAAGCATAAAGTTACCAAAAAGAGTTAAAAAGTTGAGATAGTCACAAGAAAAGAACTTACTTTGCATACCCCAGACCATGAACCCACACTGCATCAGCATTCCCTGCACCCAAGTCCTCTGCTGTCGAACCCCTTTTCACAAGTTCAGTAAACTCATGTTTGTCAAGGCGATTGCCTTGAGGTCTTGTAGAGGACTTTGGTGCCAAGCCAAGAGCCTCCCTCATAGCCTGCTCCTCCTGTTCCTTAACTCTTTGAATCTCCTCTTTCATTGCATCCATATCGGCACCCTTTTGTTTTTTATCTCTAGCATACCAGTGAAGATCTTTACCTATTTGTTTGTACATGGAGAAATGAATGTCAGTCTGGAGTCCTACAACGAAGGTTAATCTATAAAATCTAATAGCTCGAAAAATAAAGAATATCAGGATGACATGTGCCGATATGCACAAATTCCTCACGGAAGGCAAAAATTTTCCAAAGGAGTAACGCTATCGTAAACCATTGATTGCTAAATTCAATGAGATTGAACAGAGCAAAGAAACAAACAAAAAGTTTCAATTCAAAGTGCTTATAAAGAAAGAAAAAGAAACGAGAGACAGTTATTCAGTTTAATTATGACTATAAAAGCTGCATTAGAGAAATCCTAAAATCGAAAACAATTTCTGAGCCTTTGAAGTTAAGATGCCTTGCATTCCACCACTTACACATTCGAGCAATTTCACAGAATTAAAAAAGAAAAGAAGAACAACAAAGCATAGAAAGAGCTGATTAGATGATAACGAAATAAATGGTTGTACGTATGTCTCAAAGCTGCGCGAACCACTTTCTTGCATTTCTATGGTATGGCATTCTAACTATCAAACAAGTTATCCGATAAGGACTCAAATTCACAAGAGACTTAATCAGTAAAATGTCAAAGGAGGATGAAGCATATTGTCAAGATAAATACTACACTTACAACTACAATGTCTCAGAAAATCTTAGCAACAAACAGGGAGCAAATTCGTAAATTTCAAAAAACAGAAAAAGAGGAATAAGAAAAGAACCTTTTTGCCATCTTCCAACAGGGGCCTTGACACTGTGACCCAAATAGTTCTCCCTATGTTTATCAGCCTTCACTTCATCCCAACTGAATTCTGCACATTTGTGATCAAATTCAATTACTATTACAGTCTTCAGGCATAATCATAATAAGCAGCTTAAGTTCACATCTTGAATAATGAATATCGAAAAACGATCCAGAGTGTTAAAAAAAAGACGGATAATAAGGGCTCTAAACGATTGATCACAACGATGATAAAGCTTCTTATGAAATTCAGCTTCTCCCACAAATGCTTATACCCAATCCCCACTTTCAAACCCTAGATCGTTCATGAGGGATCCCCAAACAAACATCATACGACAAATTTGCAGAAAAGAAGAAAGAAGAAATTAACTTGGATAATGATACAGGGAAACCCTAAAAGTAGAGAAATTTATGTCGGATCTTGTAATAAAAGTGAAATCCGAATAAAATATCATGGAAACTTACGATCTCGACCACCGCGAACACCGCCTCTAGTCGGATGATACATCGAAACCTCAAAACTTTTCTGAGCTCGACCTTGTTTTGCCCACAGGATCCTGCTAAGCCTGAACTTGATGAATACAAATTTCTCAGATTCTGGTTTGGATTGAGGTGCAAAAATTATTGTAGAGATTTTTTTTTTTGGATTGAGGTGCAAAAATGAAGAAGGTGTTTATATGATTTATGGGCCAGTGTTGTTAAAAAAAAAAATTATGGCCAGTTCGGCAAACCCGTTTATGACCATATTGGGCTTTTGGCCCATTTGGGTTTAATAGAAAAAACAAAACTGGAAAAAGAGACGTGTTCTGTACGAAGGAGAAGTGGAGAGAAGTGACGACCAGACAATTGTAAGCCTAATCCACCGATTCAATCTAAACCCTAAGCTCCAAATCCTTGCGGTGAACAATGGCTGAAGCTAAGGATCATTCTCATGGCTCTGATTCATCTCCTCTAAATTTACCTTCTTTCATCTCCAACTTATTCCCTTTTCTTCAACCTAAGCCTCCTACTGCTGCTACTGATGTCAATGGTCCTAAGCCCACGGCAGTTTCCGGTGACAAAGACCCTCAGAACTCGACCACCAAGGTTGTTTCTTTCCCTTACAATCCACCCACAAACGCAGAGCCGCTAAAGTGTGAGGCTGAGGTCAGCTCCGGCAGGACTTCCAACTCCGTCGTCCTTTGGCAGGTGATTTGATTAGATGTGAACTAATGGAACTGTGATTTGAATTGACTATAATTGGGTTTAGGGAGAGGTGCTATTTAATGTTCTTTATGAGGGGAACAATGGAGAGAGTGTAGGGACCATGACTGTTTACGGCAGATGTTCATAGTTATGTCTCTGTTGAGTATTAACCCAAGATTATCGCTTCCTGTTTACTTGAAACTATTCTGGATTTTTCTCTATCAATAGGCAAATAGTTCTCGATTTGTATAAGTGTTTCTATTCATTGTTTCATTGAATTTCAATCAGTTGCAGTGTGTCACATTGATTGTTGAAAAGTGTTTGTAGATTATGTTATGTTCTTGTATCTTTTATCTTTTAATCGTTCAAGGAGTAGGAAGCTGCATCAGTGCCTAACTATTCAACAGTGGTCTGTTTTCACAGTTGATTGCAAGTGTTGTAGTAAATTGAGCATCAATAGCTAGCTTTGATATATGAATAGCATGAATTGGCACCTGCTCCCTTAAATGGTTCGATTGTGGTGTGCTTAATTAATTTTGTTGATATTCAACTCCTGCAAAAAGTTAAATTCTTCTTCTTGATGGTTGATTCAGTGGAGTATTCTCTAAACTTATGTCAGGTATATGCACTTGGAGGGTTTCTTGTCCTGAAGTGGGCCTGGGCGAGATGGAATGAGAGGAACGAAAGAATCAACAAAAAGGAGACAACAGATGATGGTGATCAACCTTCTCATCGGGAAGATGATGATGATGATCAATCTTCTGATGGGCATGAAGACTAGTCATATTGTATGAATACGATGACATGTAGCCCACTTTGTTTCTGTATAGCAAAAATACCGAATACTTCATGGTGACGATTTCTTATTTTACGTTGTATGTACTCAAGGCTTGAGTTTCATCTCCTGTTCCCACTCTCGCAAAAACGTCTTCTTTTTTCTTTTTCTTTACCAATATCTTCTTCTTGTGTTTTGTTCTACTGACGTGGTTGTGTACTATCTTTGGTTCTGAGACTTGTAATTGATCATCGTTAGTTAGGTTTAGGTCGCCTGTAAAATGTCATAATGTGATCAATTGAGTTTCACACACAGTCAATAGACCGGAACAACATACATATCAACGATCAAGGTCCTATAAATTACAGGGTTATGAATCACATACATTACTTTTGCCTCTTCTTTACAGCTTTTTTACTCTTTTTTCCTGCCCAATTCATACAAAGTTGAGATAGTCTACAAACAGTAAATACAACAACACTCTCCAAAGATCCAGCTATGGTATCATGGTTTTGGTCACAAGCACCCAACATAATCATACTCTCCTAAATGAGCCATCATCTGAACCACCAGTAGGAGGCAGCCCAATCGGTGGTGTGTAATAGGGAGTCGAATACATTTCTCTACTACGCATAACTGAATCAGGGTACCAGCTTCGAGCAGGTGGGATGGGAGTATATGTACTTATTTGTCTATCAGAGTTGAAGCTACGTGAGGATACTTGGTTACCTTCAAAACCAGATGTTCCACCAGAGATTGCACTGCCTGAAACACTTGGTGTGCCTTTATAAAGTCTGGATTGTTGAGCATCAACCATCGGTTGACCATCTGCACTGAAGCCTGCCCATAGCTTTGGTCCACTAATGTATGGGGTGGTCAAAAGTCTATCATCCATAGACAAAGGAGGACTAGTTTCTAGTAACTGGCTTCGGAAGCCAGCGTTTAGGAAGTTTTTTGTGGATGTTTTGGTAAAAAACTGATCTCCAGGTAACAGGCGGACCTCTCGTTCAGGTATATGGCTAACCGGAGCTTTTTGAGAACTAGAAGCTAGAAAGTCGTTCCCTCTTGATGCATCAGGTGAAAAATCAGTGGGTACTCGAAAAATTCCAGCACATCCAACAGGCTCTATCATGGACCCGACGCTGGAAGTCGGTAGAGATAATGTAGTACCATGTGCTGGTTGTAGCGGCAGTGCGTACGTGGACATATATGAACTAGGTACTGAAGGATAGGAGCTTTCAGAAAGACGCTCAGGTTTTGTGATATGTAGGCTATTGACTTTCTCTTGCAGAGACATCTTAGCTTGCTTTAGCGCAGTGAGCACAGTACCACAGGTATCAGATTTCTCTGTCAGTGGAACTAATGGATAATCTACTTTCTGGATGGTAGTGGCACTACTGCAAAAGGAACCACCTCTTGAGTTTGGTCGTGTTATAGGAGGTGACCGAATAGTTGATGAAGAATGCTCACAGAAACCTTTGCAGCTCTGTGGATGGGAACACTCATGACTCTCAGAATTTTTGTTTTCTTTGTCTCTAGAAGGAGAAGCATCTTGTTCCACAGATCTGGAACCACACATTTTGCAGCAATTATCAGGCGATGTTACTGAATTATCAGGCGAGCCATGCGCCAAAGTTTCAAATGATTCCCTAAAGTCTACTTCATTGGCTATAGACCCTTTATCACGGAGTGAAGGGACTATTGTGGGACCTTGAAGCTGAGCTTGGGCTTTTCCCCCATTACTTTCATCTGTCACATCTGAATGGTTTCCAATGTCACATAATTCCTGCAAGAATGGCCAAGAAATATCGATCAGGATTTCTATTGAACTCACTGAAATTTTAATCAGATTTCTAACTTTACTTGTTGTGCTATATGTATGAACAAATACTAGATTCAATTGGACCTTTTTCATATTTATGAACTAAAGATAACTACTATATAAACAAGATGATATATGAGGGAGTAAATGCAAAGAAGAAAAGCAAACAACACCATAACTTTTTAACACCATGAAGAGAAGACAGAATTGAAGAACATGTACTTTCTTAACGGATTGGATGCAAAACGAGAGAGTCAAATGCAGAGTGCCACATATGCACAGTTATCAACCCCACATAAAAGGAACATTGTTGGTTGAGTACTGTATCTTACCCAGAAAGGTCAACAGTTCAGATTCTGGAACTCTCTTTTAAACACTTGAAAAATACCAGTCACGACTGATGAACTAGTTCACATGTATGAATAAGATCCCTCAAAAATTTTAAGAGGCCAAAGCCTGAGACATAAGGCATACCAGGGCAGATGATTTATTCTCTCTGAACTTTTTCTCCCATTTCTCTTGAGTCTCTTCCATATCTTCAAAAGATCCGATAACTTGTGCACGATTTTCTAACGCTCTCTCTAAGTTGGTATCCATACTGTTAACCTTCACTAAACCATTCAAATTTGACAACTTGTTCAAACTTTCGTCTCCCTTCACAACAGTAACATCAACCACAGTTTTGGATGCTTCTTCACTCGTTTGAGGAGGAATTTCAGCGCAGACTCCATTTTCTTGAAAACCAACCGGTGTCCCATCTCTCTTGTAATCATCAGATACAGTTCTGGAAAGTTGAAAAATGTTGGTTGGATTCATACACAACATATATAAGCAAATTTTACGATAGCTTTACCAGAAAATTCATCAGTGGAGATATGATGTGTAAAATAGGATGTAGAAAACCTTCAGCTCAAATATCTAAGCAAGTGTCCCTAGGCAATGCTTGCACAATTTGTGGTTTTAATTGGCATGCACAAAAAAGCCACTCATAAATCCCTAAGCATCTATGCAATGCTTGCACAATTTGAGTTTTTGATTGGCATGCACAAAATACCCACTTATGAATCCCTAAGCAGCTCAAGATAACAAACAGACCTTAATTCATTGCGTCTTATTTTCCGACATGATCTTCCTTGGCGGTGTCTAGGTGAGGAAAAATAAGCAGACTGGAAACCCCTATGATGTCTCCTATTACAGGATTCATTGATCTTGTCAGAATAACCCGGTTCTCTCCTACGACCTTTCCAGGATAAACTTCTGCCCGACACTAGAAAAGAAAATAATCCCCAATGCTGAGGAGTCACTCGATCTCATCAAACCCCAAATTCAAAAAACCTTTAGACACTTTCTTACCTGAGTTCTCAGTCTGAGAGTAGCTTTCATGATCTGAATTCGAATCATAGTCATCAGAGACATCAGTAAATCCATAATCTTCAAGGATCGCAAGAACATCAACAGTTGCCTGCTCAGCCTTCTTTCTTTGTAAAGAAACAATCTTGAGCTGTTCCTCCAACTCTGCTACCTAAAGATTAAGACAAGGACATAAAGCTAGAAAACAGTTCACTAAATGCTACAAACTAGCAAAAAAATTCAAGCAGATGATGTTAAGATGAGAACATACTTTATCAGCGAGTCCCTCAAGCTTTGCTCTCGCACTTTTGGAAACAGCTCTTTCAGCTAGCAAACGTGCACGAAGAAATTCAATGGTCATGGAAGTAGGATCTCGTGCGTCTGAATCAATAGACCTATAAAATGCACCAAAAACCATGAGCCCTAATCACAGATCACACAAACAAATGTGATTCGATTTCAAAACGAACCTATTCATTGAAACTATTGAAGCAACAAGTGAAAGAACAAACGTATACAATTGATTTGAAAAAGAAAAAGATAAGAAAAACAGACATAACTATTACCGATGATCTAAGTTGTCTTGATTCGCCATCGTCAAGAAAGAACCGAGAGGATCTGCGAACTCCTAAGATCGTTTGAAAACTGAAGGACGAAGAGTCTGCTGTAGAAAGCCGTCTCTCTCTTTGCTTAATAAATCAACTCACAAGAAGTCAATGAGGATAGGTTTTTAATTTTTAATTAAAGAATTTTCTCTCTTCTCATTGGTTCTAAAATAATAAACTATTTAATTAGAGATGATGATGATGATTAGTATTTACTAATTACGATTTGTAAATACTCTTTGGTTGTAGTAGACAAAGTCTTGGATTACATTGGAAAAAAAAAAGTAAAATCAATTTTTATTTTTTTTCCTTTTTTCTTTTTTCTTTTTGCCTATTTTTTATAAAATAGGTGTAAATCAAATAAATAGAGCGGACGCCAAAAATATATTGAAATATGGTTTAATTGGTGTCTTTAGGTTACAGGGATTTTCTCTTTCCTCCTCTCTCTCTATCTCCCATTCTCTATTCTTCTTCTCTTGTTCGAGCTTAATACAGAGAGAAATCGCCTAATAAATCCACTTTGTCTTCAACCCGAAATTCAAGGAAATTTCTTTTCTCTTTTTAGCTTTTTCTTCACCGGTGAAATCTCCGTTCTCTCAGTAGTGATGACAGCTCGGCTCCTTCCTACAGGTTCTCTTCTTTGATTCTGTTTCCACCTTTTTGGGTTTACTTCGTTTAACCTTCAGATTGACGAAACCCTAGTCGGCATCTTATGGTTTCTTTCCTTTGATTTGCTTTCAGAACTTTTCTGGAAAGCGGCGAGACACCATTAATACAGCTCTCTTCTTCTTCTCCCTTTTTCGAGACCTTATCTCGATTTTTTGTTGACGGAAGGACGGACTCTGGAGTGGGTCAAGGTTGCTTTTAAGTGATTCTTCTGGATAAGTTGATGCCGCCGGATCACGCGCCGTGGGATCGGAAGGAGCTCTTGAGGCAACGAAAGCACGAGAGGCCTGAACAATCTTTTGATTCGCCTTTTAGATGGAGGGATTCGCAAATTAAATGGAGGGATTCGTCTTTTAAATGGAGGGATTCGCCTTTTAGATTCAGGGATCCTCCTCCTCTTAGATATAGGGATTCGCCTCCTCTTAAATGGAGGGATTCGCCTACCACTCCATCTTCTCACCATGTTCCCAGAGAGTTTTCGCGTTGGGAATCTGGAGAGTTCCGCAGGCCTTCTTGTAAGACCTACCCTACCCACTATTTTCTATCTTTTGATTCCTTTGTTTTTTTTCTTGTTAATCAGGGCTTTGAATCTGTCGGCTTTGTTTTTGGTAGTCTTTTTCAATGAATATCTTACATATACATATATACGTTTTCTTTGTTGTTTATATAACTCTTGGTGTTTTGTTTTGTTTTGGGTTGATTTAGAGGCAAATCCCAGTTTTTTTCAGATTGAATTCTTGCTGTGTGACGATAGTTTAGGGATTTTTTGTACCATTATCACAACTCTGAAGATTGACAGGAAGTGAGTTGATGAGGTTACGCTTGAAAGGAGCAATTTTTAGTACTCAGGTTTGATAGCGAGAGGACTTTGTTACCTCAATTGTGTTGGTATTTTGTGTTTATTAAGCTTAAAAGATCCTAACTTTGTTGAGTGTTGTTAGTTTTAATTTTTAAATGTTATAGATTTGAATGAAGATTGATCTTACTTCTGTGGTTTCTTACGTAAATAACTTTTTTCTTCTAGTTTTGAGACCCCCGTGTGGGCTTAATGGCACTTTTTTGTCTCCTAAAATTGATTTCTTGTTAGGATGATCTTAAGTTCTAATTGCCTTTGGAGGAATCTTGTACTACATGTTTGCCGGCAATAAAAGTTCAAAATTTGTAGAGAGATGCCATTTTTAGTTTTACAAGTTATATATTTGAATCGATATAAAGTCTTGCTTTAGTTTGTGACTCTCTTCTTCCATTTTTCTTCAAATTTGTCTCCTAAGGTCATGGTAAGCAAGGTGGACGACACCAGTTTGTGGAGGAGACTAGTCATGGATACACATCTTCACGGTCCAGTGCCCGGATGTTTGAAGATGACTACTATCGGCCGTCAGCATCACGTGGAGACTGGAGATATACTAGAAATTGCAGGGATGATAGAGTTTCTGTGAACCAGAAGGACTGGAAATGCAATACATGGGAGATGAATAACGGATCTTCTAGAAGTTTTGAGAGGCCATTTCGTATTCGAAATGGTCGAAGGTCAGTTGATGAAACGCCTCTACATGATTCAGATCATACTACCGCGGTGAACTCTTTGGATCCAGCTAACTCCGCTCATCAGCAGGACGATGAAATCTGTACCCCAATACGGACATTTAAATTTAAAAACGAGCAGAAATTTTCAGAACAAAGACTGTCAGCTCCTTCAGATCCTCATTCTGACTGTGTTAGCTTTTTTGAACGGCCTTCTTCGGAGAGCAATTATGACAATAAGGCTTGTTCTCCTGCAAAACAATGCAATGAGTTGATGTATGCTCGAAGGTTAGCTAATGATAATTCGCTAGATCCTCCAATCCTTGATGCAGAGCTGGAGGGGACCTGGGAACAGCATCACCTGAAAGACCCGCAAGATAATGATATGTTACATGGTAGCAGTGATTTAGACGGTGCTAGGAAGTGTGCAAAGGAGAGTTCTCTGGGAGCTATTGGGAAACTTCCGTTGTGGACCCGTTCTGGGAGTTTTGCATCTCAGAGCTCAGGTTTTAGTCATTCAAGTAGCTTGAAAAGCGTGGGGGCTGTTGATTCCAGCGATAGGAAAAATGATGTTCTTCCTAAAATTGTTACTGTGACTCAATCTTCTTCAGGAGATGCTACTGCATGTGCCACAACTATTCATCTTTCTGAGGAGATGAGTGCTAGAAAGAAACAACGTCTCGGGTGGGGTGAAGGCCTGGCTAAATACGAGAAAAAGAAAGTTGATGTTAACACAAACGAAGATGAAACAATGTTGTTAGAAAACGATACAGAGGAACTGCATTCTTTGAACAAAAGTATCCCTGAAAAAAGTCCTACAGCAACCATTGTTCCAGATTTTGGTTCCCCTACGACTCCATCATCTGTAGCTTGCAGTTCATCACCAGGTATGGTACAATTTGTCAATACATCGCTCTGCGTAATATTCTCATTCCTGTGCTATTTGGAGTTATCTGCATCATTTTCCTATTACTTGAGCTTTTCTATCATGTATCTGTTCATATAAACACTGATTTCCCATTTCTCGTTCTATCATGTCATTCACTTGTTTTTATACATTTGACCTTATCTTCTGCAATGGACAATGTAACTTACTCATATCTCTTTTTTCCATATCTGCAGGATTTGCAGATAAATCATCTGCGAAGGCTGCTATAGCTGCTAGTGATGTTAGTAACATGTGCCGTTCACCTAGTCCTGTGTCTAGTATTCATCTTGAACGATTTCCAATCAATATAGAGGAACTTGATAGTATTTCAATGGAGCGTTTTGGCTGTTTGCTCAATGAGTTGCTTGGTAGTGATGATCCTGGTGCAGGGGATTCCAGTTCTGCCCAATTGTCATTGATGAACAGATTGCTTGCCTGGAAAGGTGAAATTCTGAAAGTTGTGGAGATGACTGAATCGGAAATTGATCTCCTTGAAAACAAACAAAAGACGCTAAAGCTTGAAGGTGGAAGACACTGCCGTGTTGTTGTACCCAGCCCATACTGTTTTGAGGGTGATGCAAATGTGCTCAAGGAGCAGGAAGCTGCTTCATGTATTTTGGGTCCTAAGGCAGCAGCTTCCTCTGTAGCCGAAACACTGGTGAGAGCTCCTGTTCATCATGCTGGTTTAGCGAAGGTTCCTGTTGATGTTTTTGAGGATAATCCTAGAGAAGTCAAATCTCTACCTATATCTTTTGCCACTGTCGAAAGAAATGAAGATATGCTGGCAATACCATCTATGAAAGCAGCTGCATCTTCCAAAGAGATTAACACATCTGCTTTTGCCAATCAGGAAACTACTGATTTTTCACTTGCTGATGATAGCATGGCCACCAATGAAAACTCGCTGTGTGCTAAGTTATTATCTTCAAATAAGAAATATGCCAGTGAATCATCGGGAGTATTCAATGAATTGCTTCCAAGCAATATCAGTTCATTTGATGACTCAAGATTCCCTCACCTATGTCAAACGCAGATTGATACTCATGTCAAAGAAAAAATTGCTGATAGGATAGAGCTTTTGAGAGCTAGAGAGAAAATTTTGCTCCTTCAGTTTAAAGCGCTTCAGCTATCGTGGAAGAAAGATCTGCAGCAGCTAGCTTCAACAAAGTACCAATCAAAGTCTAGCAAAAAAACAGATCTATATCCGAATGCTAAAAATGGAGGGCATCTGAAGTTTCCCCAACCTGTACGCCTGAGGTTCTCTTCTTCAGGTAAAGTTCTCAAATCTCTTGTTCTCCCTTCTTTTTACTATGGTTTTTAAAGCTCTTTGTGGTTTGTCTTTGTCTGGGATAATATTCAGCTTTTATCTTGTCATAATAAGGTGTCAGTCTTGGTATGTGTTTCTCTAGAGCATCTTAACTTCTTTTTTTTTCTTTACTCTGAGGTAAATAGTTGTCTTAGTTGTAGGGATTTGAAATATATGATTTTTCATGGGTGTATGTAGTAAATTTCTAAACTTGGTTAAGAGTTTTTGATACAGTTGATTGAACCATAATGCAATATGTTCTCTGGGCACCAAAGCTGTGAAATAGTGGACATAATCTTTAGAGCAAGCTAAGTTCTTAGTCATTCCATACTAGTGAGTTTGTTGGATGCTGATAATGCTATGATAATCGTTGCTGGATTTTGGGTGTTATTCT
>WJSH01008783.1:0-17195 GCA_009757365.2 Lepidium campestre | reverse complement strand
TATTGTCTCTTCGGGAATAACTAGGAGGTGTAGTCCAGACAAATGCTTTTTTTTTTTTTCTTTAGCTTCCTTGAGGCAGTAAGTAAGTATCTCAATATGCAGGAGATTATTGCCGTCTAAAAATTTGGGATAACGATCACAGATGAAAATCCATTTTTCATCGAACTTTAAAGGTTAATAACTGTTTTGCTCTACACGTGCAGCTCCAAGAAGGGATAGTGTAGTCCCCACAACAGAGCTCGTAAATTATATGGAAAAGCTACTTTCGGGCACCCATCTAAAGCCTTTTAGAGACATTTTGAGAATGCCTGCTATGATTTTGGATGAGAAAGAGAGGGTGATGTCGAGGTTTATCTCTAGCAATGGACTGATTGAAGATCCATGTGACGTTGAGAAGGAAAGAACAATGATTAATCCTTGGACGTCAGAGGAGAAAGAGATTTTTCTGACTATGCTAGCAATGCACGGGAAGGATTTCAAGAAGATTGCTTCATATCTTACCCAAAAGACAACTGCAGACTGTATTGATTACTACTACAAAAACCACAAGTCTGATAGTTTTGGGAAAATTAAGAAGCAGCGTGCTTATGGTAAGGAAGGGAAGCACACCTATATGTTGGCGCCACGAAAAAAGTGGAAACGTGAGATGGGGGCTGCCTCTCTTGATATTTTAGGGGATGTCTCCATTATAGCAGCAAACGTGGGAAAGGTTGCATCAACCAGGCCAATCTCTTCCAAACGGAGCACTCTTAGAGGTTGCAGCAGTTCTAATTCATTGCAGCACGATGGAAATAACTCTGAAGGGTGCTCTTACAATTTTGATTTCCCTCGTAAGAGAACTGTTGGTGCAAATGTTTTAGCTGTTGGTCCTTTGTCATCAGAGCAGATAAATTCTTGCTTGAGGACTTCTGTGAGCTCTAGAGAGAGGTGCATGGATCATCTGAAGTTTAATCCTGTTGTAAAGAAACCTCGGATTTCTCATACTCTACATAATGAGAACAGCAATGAAGAAGATGACTCATGTTCAGAAGAGAGCTCTGGGGAAACAGGTCCTATTCATTGGACAGATGATGAGAGATCTGCCTTTATACAAGGGTTTTCGCTATTTGGCAAAAATTTTGCTTCAATATCGAGGTACGTTGGGACAAGGTCTCCGGATCAGTGTAGGGTTTTCTTTAGTAAAGTTCGGAAATGTCTTGGGTTGGAATTTATACAATCTGGATCTGGAAATGTAAGCTCATCCGTAAGTGTTGATAATGGCATTGAGGGTGGTGGAAGTGACTTGGAAGATCCTTGTCCTATGGAGAGTAACTCTGCCATATGCAATAACGGAGTTCGTTCCAAAGTGGGTGTGAATTCTCCTACCTCACCCTTTAACATGAATCAAGATGGTGCTAATCATTCAGGCTCTGCCAATGTGAAAGCCAACTTTAGTAGATCAGAACAAGAGAATGGGCTGACATATTTGCGTTTGAAAGATAATACTAACCTCATGAACAATGCACATGTCAATGGGGATATTCCGGGTCTAGCTTCAGAACCTTGCAGAGATGTGGTAGACATTAATACTGTTAAGAGCCAGTGTCAGGCAGCCAGACAAAGCAAGAGCAATGATCTAATGGAAATCGATGAAGGTATTTTAACATCTGTTGCTGTGTCTTCTGAGCCCTTGTATTGTGGCTTGAGTATTCTTTCCAATCTTATTGTGGAACTGGAAACCCCTACAGAAAGCTCACGGAGAGGCTCAGGAGATCAAGGTACTGGAATGTCTAAACCTAGTTTAAAGAATCAGGATGGAGTGATGCAAGCTGCAAGCAGAACAAGAAATAATGGCCTGGAAGCTGAAAGTTCACCTTCAGGTTTCATGTACCCTGAGTGTTTGCATCATGTTCCGATTGCGGTGTGTACGGAAAATCCTATAGGCGTCAGTGTAGCACGAGGAAATTCCAGTACAGAGTCCGAGTCAGGAAATTCTCTTGTTGGACAAGTTGTCGAAACACATGACTTGGGTTGGCAGCAGTCTTCTAAGGACAATTTTAAAATGGATGGGAGGCTTCAGGTTTTAGGCCATTTAAACCCTGAGCAGAATGGTCAACTAAATGCGACCATTGCAGAATCATGTCAAATTCCCCAGAGATCAGTCACGCAAGATCCGAGCAGGATAAGTAGGTCAAAATCCGATTTGATCGTGAAAACCCAACGTACAGGTGAAGGTTTCTCACTCAACAAGTGTACTAGTTCAGCACCTAAGCCTCTGGCAGTTTCACATAAAGATGGCAGATCTGGTCATAGCAGGAGCCATTCATTTAGTTTGTCTGATACTGAAAGACTTGATAAGAATGGAGTTGTGAAGTTGTTTGGTACAGTACTTACTGCTGATGCGAATGGAATAAAGCAAAACAACAATCCATGTGGCAGTGCCAGGTCATCATCAACCTTGAGTAGGGATCATGATGCAAAACATCATTACATTAATCAGCAACACCTTCAGAATGTTCCTATTACGACTTATGGCTTTTGGGATGGCAACAGAATTCAAACCGGGCTCACATCGTTGCCAGAGTCGGCCAAGTTGCTCGCAAGTTGCCCTGAAGCATGTTCCACGCATTTTAAGCAGCAAGTTGGTAATAGCAAAGAGATTCAGCTGGATGTTGTTAATAATGGAATTTTGAGCTTTGGGAAGCATAACGAAGATAGAGCAGAGGCCTCAAACGCTAAGGATGAAGGTAACATAGGAGTAAATGGTGTAGCAGAGGCAGCCACGTGAATCTAAAGCTTCTTAGGGTCATGATTAGTAGCTTGTTTTTGAGGATTGGCATATTCTTTGTTTGTCATCCTATCTGTATTATATTTTTAACATCTTTTTTTATTAATTTTAGAATGTCAGTTAATATAGGCATTTTTTTTTTGGTTCAGCGATAAGTTAGGTGCCTGCAGAAATTCATAGCTGATGTTTGTATTTGTAAGACTATCACTTCCTCTTCATAATCGCCGCCTTCTCCAGAGTTTATCTTTTCTATATCTTCTTCGTTTACCTACAAGTCTCAGATCGCCGACTTGAGCGCCTCCTCATACCTGTAATTGCATTTTGAATTTTTCTTTGTTCGATATCTCGTGGTAAGTAAGTATATTTAAACCAATTCAATCTAATATCAGATTCAACACCTTAATATTTTTTTCAACCTCATTATAAGTAGTCTTATGTTGCTGACTATAACAGAGAGGGCCAAGAGCCTTGTATGTTTTTCAAAAAGGACAACACTTGATGAACAAGCATGTCTAATGTTGTACACTGGAAGACTAGTTTAACTTTTGCAGGAGGAAAAACCTTTTCCTTCTGCCTCGGAACTTGTTTGGAGAATCTGTGGCAGCGGCGCCACAATTTTTACTACCTGCGGAATAGTAAGGTCTGAATATCAGATGGTTTAGATATAAGGACTAAGCGATGTGATAAAGAGTTTGTCAACATTTGCAAAGGCTTTTACAGATCCTAACTTAAGTATGATTCTACGAGAGTTACCTTATGGATGTCCAACAGGTTTAGTAGCTCGACTTGATGCGCATGCAGATGATATCCACAATCCCCAGGAACAGCCTGACTTGGCCTTCGATAACCCCTGCAATATATTCAGCCATAGTGCACTCATCATTTCAATACCATTAGGACACATGCCATATCAGATGATAGCATCTAGTTCATAACAGACCAATCCACACTTCTCAAGAAACTACCTATTTTATTGCATCATAAGTCATTGGTTAGCTCGAATACTGTTTAATATGGGCCATATATCGCAAGAAACCTAGAATACGTATTGGAAACTGTAAGAACGGAAAAAGTGATCTAAGTTTGTACCCATCTTCGCCAATGGCAGCATCATCATCTACACGAACTGGAGCAAAGCACTTTGGTTGTCCGCCCGCAACATAAAGAGGGTCCCCTGCGCTTTGATCGGCATATAAGCTATCTGTTTCTATATTTCATGTTTGCTGACTTCCACTGAGATCCTATAAACATCATGACCACTTTCATAGACCAGTGCCAAAACAAATAAAAACTTATGTGTATAGCGAATCTTTCTAGATTATGCCATAAGCAACTCCATGTCCTATAGACTACAACTATATGTATATGGCTCATAGAATTATAACTATTTGAATCATCGTGGGACTACGACCTTTATCCATCAAAACATGAATCCATTGTTTTGTATTCAATGTTTTACTAAGGCTTTCCTACCACTAGCAAGCAGTACGGTTGTTCCACGATTGCCTAGTTGATAAATCACTAAAGCTGCAAAATAGATCTGGAAAAATCCTTCTCTTAAATCTACGTATCCAACTTTGCTAATGGACTTAAAATGCACAAGCCACAAAAATACAAGATCAAAACGTGTAGCAGACCAGAGGGAAACAAAAGTTTTTACCTACCAAGGGATGCCCAATGTATGCAAGATGAATCCGGATTTGATGTGGTCGTCCAGATTGAATCTCTACCTGTTTTACATTAAAACAAGACTATTGTGAAGAACTTCGTTCTAGTTTTACTACCTCATTCGCTTTCTGTGCTATCCTTGTGTTACATATGAAGTTGGAAATAAAAAGGAACAGAAGAAAACCTTAACCAGAGTGCAATTTTTTTGCATGTCCCTCTCCAGAACAGCTACTTTGCTGAAAGCAGGTTTGCCTGACAATAGCGAAAAACAGAATGACAAAAAAAAGGAAAAAGAGAGATATATTGAGAACAATTTAGAGTGTGGATTATTATGTTGCTCTAGCAAATGGTATAAGATAGTAGAACTAACCTTCCGGAGAAGCAACATATAATCCGTTTGCAACCCCAGGATATCGAACCACTCCTATAGGTTGTTTGATTACTACCTTCAAAATGTATATAAAGGACCATTGTCCATAGACGCTATCTCAGTTGCATATTCATAGCATTTGAAAATGAATTCTCAGTACAAATAATAAATGGCCTTGCCTCGTCTTCTTCAACTATACCATCTGCCAGTGCTCGATATATCTTTGATAGTTTTCGTCCAGTTCCACACTCTTGATCTACGTTACTGTAAGAATGAAGAGTTTAGTTCTTGAGAAGGTAGTAAAAAAACCGTATAGGTAAGACCAAATATCTTTTCAAGAATGAGCTGGGTCAAAAAGTAAGCCAGAAATCAAGTTTGAACTCACCCGGACCCCACAAGAGATGTTCCTTCAGCAAAATAAGCTGCAAGTTTAGTTTTTGCAAGTTTTGTCTTCGCACAGAGAAGTATACCTGAGAAAAGAGTCCGTCCCCAGTAGAGAGATTTCATTAAAGCGATGTCTTTGATATGCGAACTGATAAGTCTAGTGAAGAGTGCCACATTACAAAGCCGTAGAAAGTACTAGAAGTCTAGAAGATTAGTTGGTCAAATGAAAAGAAAAGTCTATCGACTAACCTGATGTTCCTCTACCCAGTCGATGTACAGGGACAGGGTGTAATTCACAGGAACCGGTGGAAGAATCTTTTTTACCAAAACACCACTGCAGTTGCCTCAGCAAAGTCCGTTGCTGGAAAAGTCCTCCTGGTAATACTTGAAGTCCAGAAGGCTTGTTTAAAGCGATCTGCATTAACAATTACAACACATGAGACCTACCAATTAATGCAAGTTTAGAAGAAAGTTACGAAAACAAAATGATCCCACAAATACTAAAATTCACTTGTAACAAAAAGATAGATTACATGCAAACCATAAGCAAATGAAACAGAAAGTTGGATTGGTCATTACTTGGACATGAAAGGAAACAACTCGACAACTTTAAAATTACCAAATCATTGTCTTCATACAAAATCTCTAGCAAGTATGGCGTGTCAGGTTCCTTCCAAGGACGCCTATGGTAGACTAACTTTGAACCACTCCTGAGAATAAAACCAAATGAGACACCTTTACAAAAGATAAAAAAATTTGATGTGTGTTCAAATCAATGTAGGAAAAAAGAACTTGTTAGCTGAACCTAAGAAGTGTATTGGGATCTCTCACAACTTTCCCATCAATTTGTATCTGGAAAACGTTGTACACAATAATAAAAATTACAAATTCTCCAGTGTGAAGAGACAAATTTTGTTCAGGTTTGGTAGAAAGAGCAAACCTGTCCGTTTTGAATTCTTTGAATCCAGCTGGTAAAGAAAGAAAACTAACGAGTGAAACGCAACAAAATAATATTGTAGACGAAGAGTAAAGGAAGACGAATAGAACCCTAGCAATGGAGCTGAGCTCGTGTATTTAGTGGAGTAGAAATCGGACACCGTCGTTAACTCTGTATAAAAATTCAACAAATTTAACCCAAAAAATAATATTAAAAGTTTTGAATCCTCAAGGAAACATTAGAAGAAGACCTGACTCAGAAGATGGGAGGAAAACGTCCTTGTATGCCAGACCATCGTTAAGCTCCGGCCATGGCAAGCCGATGAGTTGCGGCGGCGACATCGTAATCCGAACACCGGTGCGAGACTTTGTATTTGACAACAATTTCAAATCGAAAACCAAAAAATTGAAAGAGAATCTATTGAACCAAACCGAAAGAGACCAAGCCCATGCCAAATTCGGTTATTTATATCTTATTGTTTTGGTTGGGTATTATCGAATCCAATTGTTCACACAAACTTTTTATTTTGTCGATGAAAAGTTTCTTAAAGCACAAGTAAAGCCGCAATTTTTATCTTGAAGATGCAAGGCATAGCATTGAATGAATCTTCCTTTCTCATTATTGTCATGAAGAGAAGTTACAATTAAGATTAACCTTAGAAAAATCAGATATAATTAGTTTATAATCCAAAACCTGACCAAACCTATTCCTCTGTGGCTTTCTTGTACTCAGGTTTCAACTCATAAGTACCTTGGTTGCTCCCTTTGTTGTTGTAGATGCAAAGATCTCTCAGCAAGTCTTTTAGGAATTGCTGCACCAAATCCACAATTTCCATTAGCAACATAAACTTTTGTTTTATGGTTTTTGTTTTCTTGTTTTCTCTTTTGAATCTCTCAATCAATCATTATACACAAGGTCTGTAATTTCCTTCTGCTTACCTCTGGTTGATCGGTTTCTTGAATGAGCTGTCTCAGAGTCCAATTTGATTGTCTTTCAAAGAGATTAAACATGACCTCCTCCATCTCTCTACGGTCCCTTCTTGTTCGTTTCATTTCCGATGTCCTGTTTGTCAGTTTCTTCTTTTCCTGGTACAAAGCAGTGAGTGTATAAATTCAAGAACCTATTCCAACAGTAATAATGTGCGTGTGTGTTTCAAGTGACAAAGGCAGATACAGGATTCGTGGTGGGGATTATCATTCCTGGCATCGGCCTCATATGCATTCCTCTGGCATTATCAATGACCTGGTCAAGAAACATAAACATAATCATGGAAAATATGCAGAGGAAGGTTTTTTTTACTAATCCATGTTATCCCTTTTACATTAACCATCTTTACAAGAACCTGGATCTGTCTATTTTTGCCCATATATCTGTTTGTTCTTTCACGGCACAGTTTCCCATAGCTCTCGATGTTCTCGTTATGAGGCTTCATGTCAAATTTGTTTTTAATCTTCCCTTCTACTGACATATGTCCTACAAAGAACATCAATTGAAGAGAATCAACATAATCATCAGACAATATCAGATTCATCTCTTGATTGTAAGTAAATGGATAGACCAATGCTTTAATTCAAAGATATGAGAACCCCCTTATTCAACAGAGTTTAGATTTCTAACCAACGTGACCAAGATTCATGCCGTATAAGAACTAACCATTGTTTAGAGAAGTGTTCTACTTACCCTCTGCAGACTCACAGAAAACACTCATGGGGATGAAATCTTTAGACATATCTAAGGTGTAACCCCTTGGCATGTTTCCAGATTCTGCTCGAGCTAATTCCATTACGAACTGCGAGGCAAAAGAGTACCATACACCAAGAAACTTGCAGTTTAAGTGACGAGCAAGAAAGCAAATGTAAAATTACCAAAACATTCTTTTGCAGAGAGTCGAAGCAACTTAAAAGATAGCATCTAGAGACAACAGAGAATAGCTCTAACCAGCCGAAATGGTTTCATACACTACGCAATCCTCATATCACAGAATTTTGTGATGGTGACCTCTGGATTTTCACAACCAAACTCAGAAAACTTATCTCTCCAGGCATTTTCAGAGAATATAAAGCAAGATTCTTTATCAGAGACTGAAATTTGTCGATGGATACCCAAAAAGAAAAACATATCTTGATAGAGAAATCACGCAATTCCTGAGGAAGAATGAAAAAAAAATACGCATGCAGAGAGGAGAGCAATATCGAAATGCAAAGAAGAAAGAAAGGAAAAAAATCAATACTTTGGTTTCTTCGTCTTCTGTGGCGAGAGTATCGACGGAGAGGATGACTTTTGCAACATGAGGGTACGGATCGTCGGGAAAAGAAGGAGACTGGAAAGAACGAGCAACGATAGAAGGGCATTTCATCAGCCACATCGATCTCTCTGCCAAACCTGTTTCCAAAACCTGATTCTCATCTTTCTTTGCCTTAAATTCTTCCATTGCAGATAGAAACTGAGAGAGAAGCGAGACGATGGAAACAGAGGATTTCAAAGCTGGCTTTTTTTCTTTCTTTTCCACCCAAAGGAATACCGAATACGATAAAAGGAGAACAACCAAAGCTTTGGTTTGCAGCAGAGGGTTCCACAAGAAATAACAGAGAAGAGACGACCACTAAAACCCCCAACCAACATGTACAAAAATAGAGCTAAGTGAGTGAATTTAAAGCTGGTTTATATGCTAAGGCTTCCCTTATCTAATAAACCAAATAGAATTACAAAGGCAAAAGCTTTATTTTTATAGGTTGCATTTGTCTATGTTAGCAATATCCAGGCACTAGAACGACTACTACAAAAACGTATTTACACAAAGGAAATTCATCCCATTGAAGATTTTTCCTTTCAGGTCTTGTGTATTCTCATACGCAACTGTGGATCATACACGTGACCGCTTCGTTTTTCTCTCAGCTGACTTGTTAGTCGCATTTCGTTTGTTTGAAACCTGTTTGTTTTGTGTCCCTCCAGTCGTTGTCTCTTCCTCTTTCTTCTTCTTCCCTGTATTCTCCAATGCATCCTTCACAAAGAACTTTAGCCTCCACAATGTTGGTTCGTCCTGCAAACATGAAAACTAGCTAAGCAAAAGAAAAAACCTATCTTCGGACCAGAAAGTACACATGACGGTGGCTTTAGATAGAGATTTACCAATACGTCCATTTCAATATTCACTTCTTCTGCTTTAGGTTGGACGTTTGGGTCATCCTGAGAAACTATACCCAAAACCTTCTGTAGATCATCCGGAGTCAATTTTAACAATGCCAACCCAATATTACGCTTCTCCTCAGTTGTAATTTTTCTGATACAATCGTTCACCAGTGTGAGCAAATGATATACATTCACCAGAGGAACCAAAAAGAATTAATTTCAGAGTGATTAGGCCAACCTGCATCTTTCCACGACTATATGCCTTAGCTTTTCCAGCTCTTCATTAACATTGCAAATCTGGACAGCAATATTTCAGTTTATTAGTTAAAAGGTTAATAATACAAAAGGGTCACTAATAATAAAAAAAGACATTAACCTCATTGCCCAATTCTCTAGTTGTTTTGATATGAGATGCTTCTTTTGCAGCCAGAGCATCCGCTGCTGCTTGCTTCTCCTCTTGCTCATGTATCTTCTCCTGTTATCAATTTTGGTAAGAACTTGACTAACTTTAAAAAATTTGGTGCTAAGCTCCATCACGAGAAAGGTATGAAGATAATAACATATGATTATTACCTCTTCTTGAACCTTTGGAAGAAATTGTGCCCATTTCTCCTCAAACTTTTCCAGTAACTTTTTTGCCATAGAGTAAACATCGCTTGTTTCTTCATTATATTTCATTGCATTCTCAAACACTAGCCGCATATCAGCATATATTTGCATAACATGTTTGTACCCGGTACCATCCTTAGCTTCCATTTGATTCTTTATCGTACTGAAGTCCATGGGCTTGTCAATAATCTACAATCAGGTCAACCATGTTATAAAGAAACCTACTTACAGAACAAAGACAATCTCATAACATAGAAAGTACACCGAGGAAAAACACACCAAATTTAAAACATATTCACAGAGCAAAACATAGCAGTGCACTTCTAATACAATGTGTTCACAAGTTCAACCAGCATTGATATTCGATAACTAGCTTTATCCCATTTTTCATCTATTGTAGACTTAATCAAGTAACTGGAATCTAGTTCATCCTAACAAAATATATAACCGCATATATTTTGAATGAGAAAACAACAAATTTGGAAAACTTGGCTTACATGACTAAAAATTCCCACACAAAATATTGGTAGCTCTAATAGGAAAAGGCTATTTAGTCAGATGTACACTGCCAAAAGAATAGTATAATAAAGAAAGGAGAAATTCTGGCAGTACCAATTGGCAAACGTGGTTTAGTCAACTGTTAAGTCGAATTATATGTTCGACCAAAATAAGAATCAAAAGGTGAATTTCGTTAGCCCCAATGAGCAAAAAGGCATTCGAGACAGCTGAACAAGAGAAATTTATATGTTTTACCAAAAGAAGATATCAACAAAGAAAGCCAAAAGCTGAGAAGACGAAACATTACCTCATAGTAGTCATGCAAACCAAGACCTTCAACATTGACAGGATGCATAAATGGCCATGCACACTTATGCTGAGTTATCTGAGAAATCAATACAATCAAAGCAATGAGTCAAATTCTTCCTGAAGACATAAATGCCAAAATCTATTCAGGTGGAGAGATGACTTTACCTGACGAAAGATTGATCCAAATTGACGCATGAGATCTTGCATTCTTTTTGCAGCAACAGCTTCTCTACGTGCCGCCTCTTGTTGAATCTTCCTAACCCCCACAATATGTCTCCCTTTTTCTGAATCTTTACCCATAGAGCCAGAGTTTGAGACGCCAATCCTCGAGTAAAACTCCTCTACTTCTTTCAACCTATGCTCAAGCTGCAGGTGGAACCATTAAGCATCCATTGAATCAAGAATTTCAATATCTATATTACTATGCTACATCAAAATCAATTCAAAGCGAAACTACAGACCAGTTTTTGAATGAGCAAAGGTACAGAAGAAATTGTAAAATACGGCTCAAAGCTTAACCAACAGTGTAAGAAGAAAGAATCATAACGAATGTAACACGAAAATACCATCGATGGACCAGCAGGAGCGGCAAAACCCCAAAAACAAGAAAAATTGAAATTTGATATCTAGTAAAATCAATGCTCCAAGGAGAAGATTTTATTACCGAATCAACCTGATGTAAAACCTCATCGACGCGGTGCTTGATGCCCTCGGCATCGACCGGGAAAACCTGGGAATCTCCGCCGGGGATTTGACCAAGTTCTGGCACTGAGTCAGCCATTAACAGGTTTTTCAGAAACCGGAGGGATTACGCGTAACTGACGATCAAATCCCCAGAAACTATCTTATAGCACTATTTCTCCCTGAACTTTGGACCTAGTTTAATTTTCCCCTCAATTTAAAGTTTTAATCATATTTCTCGTTTTAATCCTAATTCCCCTTCAATTAGAACATTCTAAAGGGACAATTTCTTAAAGACTCCTATTTACAGGAGACAGTTAACAAACACTCTTCCAATTTTAGAGCAATTTAATTAATTCATTAATTTTACTCTTCATTAATTTTAGAGCGATTTAATTAATTCATTAATTCATTAATTTTAGAGCGACCGGAATCTATGTCGGGAAACTTTGCTCTTCGAACCAAAAACAGAACAACTTCACACTTTATAGAACCATAAAAGTTTTTGGACTTGAAGATGCAAGATGAGTGCATCTGAGGAAGGAAGAAATCTGAGGTTGAAAGATTTTAATGATGTCATACAATGTAGGTAAGCGAATGGATGAATTAAATGTATTAGTCGGTCCGGTCCGTTTTTAAATTTAATTGATGATTCGGTTTTACAAACTGAATTGCTTCGGTTCATTAATTTTAAACTAACTCAATCAATTTTAATTCACTTCTCCTTTGTTTTCAAACCTTTTGTATGGAGGAGAATATGCAAATGTGGGCCCAATTTTAAATTAAAATAAGGAAGAGTAAGAAGAGTGTTTATGAATTTGAGAGGAGTGACTTAGAAAGTGAGTCTTCAAGTCTTTAAGAAATTGATCCCATTCTAAACCCAATTAAAAATAATAAAAGAATTCAAAATAATAAAAGAATTCAAAATAATAAATTGAAAGGGGCATTCCGAGAATTGAACTCGGGACCTCTCGCACCCTAAGCGAGAATCATACCACTAGACCAAATGCCCTTTTGCACTAAATCGATGTGGAAAGGTAAAAGTAACTTTCTAGTTATAATAATTAACACAAATGTAAACGTTTATATATTGTTTTAACTGCAATAAGATGAAAAAAAGTAAGAAGAAAAACACTTTTGATGCTTACAGATTTTAAATAATAGAATTCAATTTTAAAAAATGTGTTTTACCAATTAGTGAAATATCATGCTTGCAATTATCCTTACTGAGTTCGACTTTAGGTAGTTAATTTGAGTTATAGAGTTGGTTTTCAATTTAATTTTTTTTTTTAATCCAAACATTAGAATAGTAAAGTTGTATAGACCTGGTGTTTTATCATGAACTGATTCAGTTCATTGATATTAATCGTTTGATGAAACATAACCGTATTTAGATATGCTTCTTGTTAATCCTACCAAACCGACCAATTAGATTCAGTTTTAGAAACATAATAAAACAAAACTGTGTCACATATCTATATTAACTATTCAAACACATTTCTCAGATGCCAAGTCTTATTTTTTAGTTGATAGCGAACTTAGTTTATGCCTTTGATTATGTAACTGACAAAAGGGATAAAGTAGTTTTATAGTCTAGCCACCGACACGTTAATAAACGTGCAATCTACTTGAAGCTTCTTGAGTTGGCCTTTCCTTCATATCTCAAACTTGAACATTTAAAATAAAGAAGATGAATGCAGTAACAGAGAAAATCTTTAAGTCTGTTTAGATAATGTTTTTGTGTTTGGTTTGAATATTAAAATTCATATTTACTGTCACAACCAAACTCTAATTCTTATTGGAATCTTTGTAGAAGTGTCATTTAACCATTTACAAAATTGAGTAACAAAGAACTTTGAATACCAACCACTCAAAAACAAAAACAAGTTCGTTAAAGCCAGGGAACTTGAAAGCAACACAATAATTAAGATTTCAAAAAGAGAAATATAAATAATCCAAGTATGAAGAAAAGGTCTATTATATACTTTTTATATAACCTATTGTCACGGACACTGTTTCATTCCCTTGGACCCATTCTCATTCAAGATCTGTTTCTTCCTTTTTTTTCTCTACCAAATTATTTGTATCAGAGATTTCTTCACTTCCATATCCATTCATCTCTCTTGTCTGAATCCTACCAAAGACTCTCACTTTCACTTCGTTTTGTCGATTTGAGAATTTTTATTTTTTATATAATTGTCACTTCCCAAAGTGTAAGTACGCGTGTATTCTACGGAGTTCACAAGTGTGTGTTTCTGTGTCTTTAATTCCTTTTCTTATAACTGAATTTATTTATTTTGCTTACAAGTTCTGAGTTTTGATCTACAGAGAAACGCTTTCAAGGTTTGGTTTTTTCCCCCGAGTTTTTTTGTCCTTCAAACAAAAAAAAACTTCGGTTGCTCTCTCCATCTCTCTTCTCAAGAAGATCCGAGCTTGATTTATAATCTGTGAGTCTTTATACATTCCATTTTTTTGTTTTCTTGAATTAGTTTTGTATCAATGTTTCCACTAATCTTCTAGATTCAGGATAGAAGATGAATTCTTGAATCTTTTGTTAAAATTAATGATTTTTATCATTCTGGGTCATGAATTACATTTGCAGATAATTTGCCTAGAATATTTAATGGGTAAGAGTTGGTTTTCAGCTGTGAAGAAAGCCTTTAGTCCCGAACCAAAGCAAAAGAAAGGAGAGGTATTCTAATAAGTTCTCTAAATCCGTAAAGACAAATCCTTGTTTGTAATTATAATAATCGACAAGCTGATACTGAAAATGGTATTGTTTGACTCCATTAGAAGACGACTCATAAGGTCAAGAAATGGTTTGGTAAGTCCAAGAAGTTGGATGTTACTAATTCTGGTGAAGCAGATTCTTCTCGTGCTGTCAAAGACGCAAAACTTAAGGAGATTGAGGAGCAACAAAGCAGACATGCTCAATCTGTTGCTATTGCAACTGCTGCGGCTGCAAAGGCTGCTGTTGCAGCTGCTCAAGCTGCTGCTGAAGTTGTTCGTCTCTCTTCATTACCACGTTTCCCTGGAAAGTCAAAGGAAGAGATTGCAGCTATCAAGATTCAGACAGCATTCAGAGGATATACGGTAACGTTTGGTTTCCAATCACTTAGTTATTATAAAGCTGGTGTTTTTACACAGCTAATGGAACAAGGTCATACTTTTTGGTTACATTAGGCAAGAAGAGCATTGCGTGCATTGAGAGGCCTAGTGAGGCTAAAATCTTTAGTCCAGGGGAATAGTGTGAGGCGCCAAGCCACATCAACGTTGCAAAGCATGCAAACACTAGCTAGATTACAATATCAGATTCGCGAGAGGAGGCTTCGATTGTCAGAGGATAAGCAGGCTTTAACGCGACAGCTCCAACAAAAACACAATAAAGATTTTGATAAGGTAAGCAAACCCTTACAAGATGTTTATAGTTTTAGTTACATACTTGCCTTTTATTGATCACATTATGAACATTATGTTTCTTGCTACAAACCGGAAGATTGTATAACATTTTCTGATATTAATAGATTGGAGAAAATTGGAATGATAGTACACTTTCTCGGGAGAAAGTTGAAGAAAACATGTTGAACAAGCAAGTAGCAACAATGAGAAGAGAAAGAGCACTTGCATACGCATTCACTCATCAGGTATCAAACTCATTTTTTAGCTTACTCTAAAGTCTTTACACCAAAAGAATTATGTAGCTAACAATGGCGAAACCTGTTTATATGTAGAATACGTGGAAAAACTCAACTAAACTGGGATCTCAGACATTCATGGATGCTAACAATCCGTACTGGGGTTGGAGTTGGCTGGAACGTTGGATGGCTGCTCGACCAAATGATAACCAGTCAGTCCCAATCACACCAGACAATGCTGACAAAGACTCTTCTATTAAAAGTGTAGCAAGCCGTGCCATGTCTGAGATGATTCCGCGTAGCAAAAACTTTTCACCAAAAGGAAAGACACCAAATAGTCGAAGAGCGTCAAGCCCGAGAGTGAGAAAAGTCTCAAATGGTAATGAAGACTCAAAGAGCATTGTGAGTATACAATCAGAACAACCTTGTAACCGTAGGCATAGCATTTGCGGGTCAATACCATCAACAAGAGACGATGAAAGCTTGACCAGTACTCGTTCTCAGTCAGTTCCAGGCTACATGGCGCCTACACAAGCCGCCAAAGCAAGAGCTCGATTCTCAAACCTTAGTCCTATAAGCTCAGAGAAGACAGCCAAAAAGCGTCTTTCTTTCTCGCCATCTGCTAAGACTGTAAGGCGATTTTCAGGTCCTCCGAAGCTTGAGAGCATTGTTACTAAGAAAGATACTACTAGTCTTGCTTAAGCAGAAGAATCTTTCAGAGGAATGGATATAGTTATTCTGACATCACTGATTAGGCAAATTCTGGAACAGAGGTGGATTCAGAGAAGATTCTGTTGTCTTTGCTTTTAGCTAGCTATTGGCTTGATTTGTTTTGAGTTTTTTTTACTGTTACAAACTTGATTATTTTTTTATTTTTTTTCAATCAGTTAACTTCTGTGGAGACAGATTCAAGCAAGATTGGTGTTATTTGCCAAATAAATATTTGAGTTACTTCTTAAGCATTGATGTAAAGATTCTTTTCTTTAGTTGATTTAACATACGATTGTGATTTTTACACCAATGACAAAAATAAGAACATATCACGTACAAATCACCATTAATGTTATGTTGGTGGAGCCAAAGCAATCTACAACACAGTTGATGGGGTTTTAAGCACCATTATATAATTAATAAAGGGGTTAAAATGAAAATCAAGAGGAATAAAAAGGGCCTTTAAGCCTTTTAAGGATTCTAGGGCTTTCCTTCATTGGTCGGATCAGACAACGTTTACATCTTTTTCTTCTTCCTTCACTTCTTCTTCGCATTCATCAGTGTGTTTTGGGGGTAAAATCGAGCAAAAATATCGAGAAAATGAGCGGAGCCGGTAAGAAAATCGCGGATGTGGCTTTCAAAGCTTCGAGGACTATCGATTGGGATGGTATGGCTAAGGTCCTTGTCACCGATGAGGCTCGCAGAGAGTTCTCTAACCTTCGCCGTGCTTTTGATGAGGTTAACTCGCAGCTCCAGACCAAGTTCAGTCAGGTTTCTCTTTCGATCTGATTTCACCTCATCGTCAATTCATTTGTCTCCGATTGTGTCACTTCTGGGTTTTGGAATTTTTAGATCTTTCATCATTTAAATTGGCATTAGTATTCTAGATCAGGTGATACCATCACGAATTTTTACGATATCAGATTATTGTTGGTGATACTCGTTCTTGTATTTTGTTGATGTTGTTCTTCCCGTAGTCGATGATCCAGATGACAGATATGTTAAGATCTATTTCCTTTAAGATGTATTATCAGAGAACATTTTTGCTGGGCCTTTGTGGTTTATTGCTCATTTGCATTTGAAATGTCGAATATATTCGAGCAAAGCACCATTATGCTGAATTATTGGTTTCCACTTGTTCCTTTTTTCTTAACCATGCCTCGTTTTACTAAAATCGCAATCTTTTAGAAATGCTTAATGCCGTAGTCCTTGTTTTATGTCATGGGTTGTGGAGTAATTTTGCTTTTCGTTTATTTATCCAGGAACCTGAACCCATAGATTGGGATTTTTACAGAAAGGGTATTGGTTCTGGCATTGTGGACATGTACAAGGAAGCTTATGACAGTAAGCTACTCTTTTTCCTCAGCAGTTATTAGCATGTCACCTTATGGAAACTTGCGAGCATTTGTGTGGTCTAATTATTATGTACAGCAGTGAAAATGTTCGTCCTTTCAACTAGTTCGAGATGTACATTACGTCTAGTTGAAGTCTTCTGCT
>WJSH01008782.1:12103-25956 GCA_009757365.2 Lepidium campestre | reverse complement strand
CGATTATGAATCCCAGGATAGAATCACAAGAAACTTATTCCACACACATTGGAATAAGAATCAACGAACTCTCAATCTACGATAATACTCTCGATTAGAAATACTTACATTCAAAGGAGGAGTTTTTGGTAGAGAACGTCGGTGTACTTGAGAATGAGACTTTGGTTTTATTTAAAGAAAACCAAAGGAGATTGGGTCCATGATTTCAGGAGAAAATCTAGGACTTGATTGGGTCCATGAATTCAGGAGAGAATCTCGGACTAATTTACCGAGTGGACCATGGATTGTTTTTTCCCATCATTTCTCATTCAGCTTTAACTTAAATTTGACACAAACTTGAAGTTCCAACACAGATTCTGTGTGACCTCTTAACATTCCAACAACAACAATGTCTTCACTTTCTTCATCTCTTTCCCAAACCAATATTGATCCATCAGATCCACCAGAATGCAAAAGAGAATCGTTATTACCACTAAGTGTCAATGCGTTAATACCTGAGTTATGTTCTGATAATATCGAAACCAAAGAATGTTTCTTCTTCTTCTTCTCATTGATGTTCTTTCTTCACACTTTATTCTTTGGTCAGAAGATCCCGTAAATATATCTCCATTTTTCGATAATGCGACTGCATTGATTGCATCATCGTGAGCGTTTGTTAAAGACTCAAGGCATTTAAAATCGGCGGTTCGGCCAGATTTTAAGTGTCCGGTCCCATGAGACAGAATAAAGTAACGTTCCATCTCTTGATAAGGCTAAACTCGAAACCGCATCTACATGATGAACCCATGAAGCTTTCTTGTGTCTCCTTATCTCAACTTGGTTCTTTGGCATCAAACACTTTGTTAAACGATCACTAATCGTTGGCAAGGTCGCTAAATGTACATACTTTTTATTACTACAAGCATCTTCTTTCTTCTTCTTCAACGACGTCGTTTATCTTCCACACACGTATCTTATGATCTTGATGTGCCGTGAAGAGTTTATCAGCCAAGATTACCAAACATTTCACTGCTCCTCCATCTCCTCTTTCTCCTGTTATTACCTCGCCGCTGCTTGATGCTTCTGCTAACGATTTCAACGTGTTTGCGTTCCATAATCTCACGACTCCGTCGTTGGAGCCTGTGTAAAGTCTCTTTGCTGCGAGGGTTAATGATGAAACATAAGAGGATCTATTTCCAACAAGATTGACAATACATCGATAAAGTGCTTGAGAAGATGTTTGGTGATCTTCTTGGGATTCATTACATTGTATCATTGTTACTTATGAATGGAAGATTGAACCAATGAGCTATAGCTTTGGAGAGTTAAATATGAGAAGAAAAGATGAAGTTTTGGTGCATAGAAAAGATGAAGTTTTGGTTAAAGTAGTCGTGGAAACAACGATTGGCTTGAACACTTGGACTATTCTAATAAAAATATATCAGATTGCGAGCAAATCCGACCTAAAACGAAAAGAGTAATTCTATGGAAAGATGAGTAGGATGCAATATATATTTTAAAATTATATTATATTTATTACATAATTTTGTTTGGTAGTTTTCTATTACATAATCCGACCCCTATATATATATATATATATACACTAAATTTTTACCCGCGCTTTAACGCGATTTAATAGTTTTTTTTTTTTAGCAATTTAATTGATATAATGAACAATATTTATCTGTATTAAAAATGAAATAAAAATAATATATACAAAATTTGTATATTTAAAATTTCTATAATATAAAATTAATTTTAATATAAAGTATAAGATATATTTTTAAAAAGAGTACATGAATTAATATTCAGAAACTAGAATGACTAACAAAATATGTTTTCTTTCATTAAACACATGATAACCCCCAAAAATATAGGGTTTAATAGTAAATTTAAGACACTAAAGTCCCTATTGCGTAGCACTGACAAGTTTTTGTTTATATATTTTGTTATCACAATGTATTGCTAACAATATTATTATCATGATATTATTATTTTATTTTGATATGTAGTTTGTTATAGAAAATAATTATACATTCATATATTAAATAATATCCACATATAGATTTTGTTAATGCTATAACAACTATATTAGAGCTGTATATACACAAGTATTTTTTTCTATATTGTTTATATTTAAATTATTGCAATATATTATTTAGAGAAAATTGTGTGTCTTTTATGTTTTAAATTACTAAAAACATCCTTTTTTTAAATCTTATCAAAAATGCCCCCAAAACATGTTTCATATTTCAGAAAATACCCTCTTTTCAATTGTCAATTTTGTCTATAGTGGACAAAATTCGTTTATAGGTGTAAATTTTCAATATTTTTGTGGGGACATACAGTTGCTGTCCACGGTGGACATCTATATGGTGTACCATGGACATAACATACAGTGTTGTCCACAATGCACATTTATACGGTCCATCGTGGACAACGATGTTACAATTGAATGCCACAAAAAGAGGCATTTCGTGTGACCGAAACATAAAAGAAGTATTTTCTATAAGGTGAAAAATGTATTTTACACAATAAAAAACATAAAAAGGATATATCACAAAAATTTCCCTATTATTTATTATCGTGTTAATTCCTCTGTTAACTACTTATTCATTATTTATTTACATTAGCGAGATATAACTATAATTATATATTTATATATCAAATAATGTCCACATATCGATTTTGTTAGCTATAATAACTATACTATAGTTGTATATACACAAGTATCTTCTCTCTCTGCGATATGTTTCTAATTAATGTATTAAATATATCATTAGTGTATTTTTATTTGAAGTCATTTAACGTTTTCTCTCTTTACTTTATTTATGACAACCGTCCCTGCATATAATCTGTCATATAATCTGTCGACCATCAACTCTTATCCCCTTTAATTCATTTTGCAATTATTTTTTATTCTCATATTATATCCCCAATTTTAGAATTATCATTGTCATATACTCAATTTCTGACTTATCCATTGTCATTCACTTAATTAACCCATTAATATTTTATAGCTACAATATTATATTATTTATATTATTATTATTATTATTATTATTATTTTTGGGGTGAATTTATGGAATAACCATATTTTGTGTGAAAATGCAAAATATGACAATAAGAGTTTAAAAATGTAGAAACTAACTATTTTTACTATTCACTCTATATTAAATGACCATTTTACCAATTTGTAAATATGTGTTCATATATATATTAAACTCATTAATCATTTTTATATATAATACATAACGTATATTAAATAATATAAGATCAAGCTTCCTCCACAAGCTATAGTTTATCTATTACTATTCCTGGTCCCATCACTATCATAGCCTAGTATTATAACATTATTACTTTCTCTCTATAGTATATCTAATGAACATCATTCATTTTCTAAAATCATAGCACAAACAGAGTACCGTAAAGATCATTCGAAATGTATGGAGACAAAGGCACCAACTCATTAAATTTTGAGAGCGACGATCCATCGGTATTTTTCATTTCCAAATTGCGTTTACATTTATAGAATGTTATACAATATAGTCAGTCTATTACAATATCACGTCTATTATATTGAGGACTATAAATATCCAGAGTGGTATGAATTCGAAGACGGAGAAGAAGGAGGGCCATATTTCATAAAGATGGACGATGATGTTGACATATACATTCAGTTTCGTAGAGAGGTTGAAGAAACTAACCTTTATGTTACAATAACTGATCTACAAAAAAAAAACCAATGTTCGATATTGTGAATCAAGAAGTCCAATTGCAGTTCATCACACACTAAACTTCATAACAGACGATAAAGTCGATGCACCCAACACAAAATCTGATAGTAATGATATAGAGTTTGCTGTTCACAACGACAAAAAATATAAGGGCGTCGAAGCACAAGAAGACAATATTAGTCCCGATAGTGAAAATGACTCAGAGAATAGACATTCTACCGTATGTAAACTTACTATTGAAAGTGCTAATCAGCCTCCTGCAGACAACCAGCCGATGGATGAATCACCTGCTTTGCAGACGGTACAATCCCATTCAAATAGTCAAGAGTATAGGATGCATTCTATATCTGAAGAGGCGTTAGGTGAAACATCATCCCGGCGATGACTTGATTTTGATGAAAAAATCAATGATGAAACAACGGCCATCGAAGGACGACACATGCGAAGTTCCAGAAATCATATTAATCATCCAAATAGGCAACTTCATTGGATTGATAATGCTAACGATGACTGTAGTTCTGATCCAAAATTGTTTTGGAGGGATGCTCCTCCAATGTTTAACGATGAGGATATGGAAGGTACGTTTATAGTATTACTATATAATTAGTTAAATCCAATTTTGGTTCTTAAATATTAACTTAATATTAAATCGTAGCTCATAGGCTACAAATCATCGAATATTTTACATTACCGATTGTATATTTACTTGTTATTCCAAATTAGATGATATCAATTATTCATGTATAGGACTATGCAACATATGTCATTTCTATTCAGGTAGAGATGTTATTTATTACGGGTTGTAATTGTGCAAACATTGATTCTGCAATGTTCGACGTGAGTTATGAGGGAGACAAGATATTCATTGGAAGGGTCTTTAAATCCAAAACAGATTGCAATATCAAAATTGCTATATACGCAATCAATCAAAAATTCCATTTCCGCACCGCACGATCCAGTCCTAGGTATATACTACTAAAATACATCGCATCCTTTTGCCCTTGGCGTGTATATTCCAAATGTGTGGATGCAAGAGGTCATTTCCAAATTCGCCAAGCAGTTCTAACACACACTTGTTTAGTCGATGACCGACGAAATTATCATAAGCTAGCTACTACACAAGTTATCGGAGAGATTATGCAATCTAAGTATGTTGGAATCAAAAATGGGCCAAATACTGGAGATATTAGAAAGTTTCTACTGGATGATTATCACGTTAGTGTATTTTACTGGAAAGCTTGGAAAGCCCAAAAAATTTCCATGGAGGGGGCATTAGGTTCGGCTGCAGGGAGCTTCTCTCTATTACCATGGTATCATGATAGGTTGAAAATTACAAATCCTGGAAGCTTGTGTTTTTTGGAGCTTGATAACAAAGAAGGAGGCATGCACAGATTTAAGTATAACTTCATTGCATTCTCAACATCAATCATAGGATATTAACACATGCGTAAAGTTGTTGTTGTAGATGGCACAAGCTTGAAAACTCGTTTTGGAGGCTGCCTATTAACCGCATGCTGCCAAGATGGAAATTTCCAAATTTTTCCGTTAGCCTATGCAATAGTTGATAGTGAGAACGACGAATCGTGGGAGTGGTTCTTCACTAAGCTGAAAGAATTTGTTTTAGACTCAACAGATTTGGTGTTCATTTCCGACAGACAGAACAACATTTACACCGCAATAGCAAAGGTACCAATTATATTCGATGCGTTCTATATAACATTACTACACATTAGCTATAGTATGTTTTTATACTTGTGTAGACTTACTATAAATAATACTTTAGTGTAGGTGTATCCATTATCTAAGCATGGTGCATGCACTATACATCTATGGAGGAATGTACGTTCAAGGTTCAGGAAAAAGGCCATTGCAAATCTAATGTCAAAAGCAGCCCGAGCTTATACATTGTCTAAGTTTAATAAAATATTTTTCAAGATTCAGAACTTTCATCCGGAATGTGCTTTATACCTAATTGACATAGGTGATAATAATGTGGATTATAATAATTTCTATCGGAAACATTGTGTATAGACATACTATATTATATATCACATAGAAGTGATACTTTCATTCAAATTCTATCTTATGTCTTACGTACTATTAGTCGTAGTACATTAACTGATTCTAATGAGTGACAAGATTATTTCACTGGAGCAGGATTCATTTCAAAGGGCGTCGGTACAATATAATGGATAGTAACATACCTGAATCTTGGAATGCTATGATAAAAGAGGTTTGTGAATATCCCATCATTTGTATGCTAGAATACATCCAGACAACCGCCATGAGCTGGTTTGCAATGCGCAGAGAATTAGCTATCCGACACACTGGGATTTTGACACCTAGAGTAGCAACAATCGTTAATACTAATTTTGAGGATTCAACTTCGTTATCGGTTCGAAATATTAGCCGTTTAGAATTTCAGGTACAATCCAAAGATGGTGACTACTTCTATGTTCACTTAGGTGAATACATGTGTTCATGCGCTGTGTACCAGACTCTAGGGATCCCTTGCTCCCATGCAATTGCATGCCCAAGTCGCCTTAACGTATCAATATATGCCCTTGTATATGTTCCTTATCTAGTTAGTTCTTGGATATCCGCATACAATGAGAAGATATATCCAATTCTATCTGTCAACGATGAGTTATTGAATCTGAATAACGAGGATGACGGGCCAACCATCCTTCCTCCATCAGTAAGGCGTCCATCAGGCCGTCTAAAGAAGCTCAGGATTTTGTCCACATGAGAATTCAAGGTATTAATTATTACAGTAATACATTTTGTATAGATGGTCTATATGTGTAGACTCTTATTATGGTGTTTATGAATCTAGCACAAGCAAAAGAAGACCAAAAGAAGGTGCACACGATGCCTTTATGTAGGACATAACAACACTTCATGCAAAAATCCAATATGAAATGGATCTACAACACGGCGAATGTTGGATAATGAAGGCAATAATTATTTTAACTGCTTTAATAATGGGAATCGCCCTCAGATATAGAACTTAGTATATTATGTAACACCCCGCTCCCGACTCCAGGAGACAAAATGTTATTCCTTGGTCTTGCCAAAAATCTTTCTTTGGAAAATCTATCAACACCAAAAACCTTGATCAAAATCCTGAAAAAATGGAGAAAATAGAGGGGTGAGTATAAACACTCAGTGAGGAGATCACTTCTGCCCACTGAGACACAAAGCTCAAACTTAATTCACACAAAGTCTATCCCCTATACACAGAAAGCATTCACATACAACTTATATTTTACAACGAGTTGTACCAATCACATTGAACTGCCAATAACAGCCAATGTCGCAATCAATGGCTCAACCATCCTCACTGATGGCTCCAGAGCCCCTTGGTTGGGAGACCACGACCCGTACCTCGATCCTCCCTACCTTGTTAGCAGTTTTTGGACTGTAGCGAACCCGTTGGTCCACTCTAGACAATGCCTCTTTCCGCAGGGATTGCCGGCCCGTAGCCCAAATCCTCCGCGTCACAACTCTTTTAGAGATATCAATACTTCCTTTAATAAATCTTGTAATCATTCGTTTAATCAATCATCATTCACAAATCATCCCATTAAATAATACATCTCTCTTGAGATGTACCATAATCACACATATAAATATATAGTTATAAATAATCACATCAACTACTCCTATTTCCAAAAAATCACCAAATATCATAGTATAATATTATATAACCCTTGATATAAATCTTATAATATATGATTAACAATTGTATAAATTAAGGAAGAGCTAATGACTCGCAAATTACATCCTCACCTTAGCCTAGGCTTGAAAACGATTGAGAAATAGACCGCCGACCTGAAACACGATTCGCCGATGATTTGTACCTCCGAATCTGAATCGACAAACTGATCTGAATACTACACCTCCGAATTTGATTCTGCTTTTTGCTACCGTATATCTTGGGGTTGAAAAGATACTCATCAAATTTTGTCCCATTATGAATCGTGCTCCTTCTCACTTCTTCTTTTTAGTACACGAGGTTAAATCAGATGACGGCTAGGGTTGAGATTCTCTTTAGGTTCATGAGGCTTTTCCAAATAAACCTAGGAAGAGACTACGCACATATATATACCCACCTCTACTTAGGATTCTTTATTTATCGGGCCTAATGGACTGGATTTTTATTTTCTAATTGGGCCTCATGAACGGGTCTCACATATTACATAAACTACCAAATACATATATGACGCATGTCCGTACAACTAAGTTTTAAGCAGCATGTTTGAATGAACTTAGTATTCTATATTGGATTTAGTAATTAGGTATTGTAGTTTCTTTGATGTATGTTTTTTAACTATATGGAATGCTATATGATTCGTGTTATATGTTTGAAACAAGGCCAAACATACAAGTCAAACATATATCACGGCTATAAATGTATATTTAATACCTTTTAAAAATGCACTATACATCTATTGCTATTGACTATACATACAGCGATGACCTATATAATAACCCTATTCATTTAGCAATACTACCTAAATATTACTAATTGATATGTCATACCTATATAATAACACAATTTGAATATATGTGTCTTAGTTCGTCCAACTAGAAAAAAACAACTCACGTAATCAGCCAAAAAAATGGACAATAGTTTCATAACTTTATATTGGAAACACTATAGTCTAAGTAATAATTCTAACTAGAAAAATACTAATTACCTAGGTCACTTATATGTGTGCTACACATAATAAGTCAACATGATGATGTCATTCTCGATATCTTATAAAGTAGTATACAACTATAGCTACATACATAGCCTTTACGTTGAACAGCTACAACAATCACATCAATAACTATTACTTACTATCAAATACCATATTAAATATATATATATATATATATACAATTATTTTAAAAATATTTTTTTAAAATAGTTATGTTATACAAATACATATCTTTCGAACTCAGTTCATAACCTCAATTCATAAACTCAGTTCAGATAGAAAATGTCTGGTTTCAAAAATATTCCAAGTGCCAACAGCTCCGATTCTGATTCATCCACGGTAATATCTTGTTTCTTATATTTCGTTATTATGCTTTATAGAATTGTATTTTCTATCGAACTTCTATTTTGAATTCGAATAGTATAGTTATAGCAACTTACTAATAGTTACACATATCCGAAATCAGGACGATCCCGATAATGTGGATATGATGCTAGGGTCCTGGATCAAAAGACACAAAGGTGGATGGTATTTTGACGATGAATTTTGGGAGTTTTCAAGATATTACGTCAAGGTTTTCACGGGAATGACACTAAATGAGATGATGATGGAGGTGGAAACATGATTAGGCGACCACGCTGAAGATCTAGAACTCAATCTATCTCATCAGTGGCCAGAATGGATGACCTTCGATGATAGAGAGGCATGACGACCTGACTTTATTAATGATGATAAAGACCTGGAGACTTTTATCAACTTTGTCAGAGAGGTTGAACCAGTTTATCTCTATGTAACTATTTCTGTCACGAAACCAAAGAGACCTTGCATATCGCCAAGAAGAGACGAGACGGCAATAATAGTTCCACCAGATTCAACAAGTCTACGTAATGATTCCGGAAATACTGAAGGCGATGGCTTGGATGCCATTTCTAATACTGACACAGACGTAATGTTGGCCATTTTAGATGACAAGCCCACTAATTGTAGTGGAGTTAATATTATATGTGGAATTACTATACCGGATAGTAGTGATGCATTACCCGATGTGTCATTAGATGGCGGTACTCAAAACTCCATAGCTGTCATTTTATTCGATTTGGAAAGCAACCATGAAAGGATTTTGATACAATCATTTAATCAGCAGCTAGTGTCTACAAATATGAAAGGTGAATCATCAAATATCAACATGGTATTGGAAGATTCAACACAATTCTACTCAAACGATAACGATGGTGTTGAAGACATTATACCATGTACAAATGCTGTTTTTGCTGTGAGGAACACGAAGACCTTAAATGACTTCGTTAATTATACAAGCAATGATCCAACGCTGTTTTGGAGATATACACCCCCGGTTTTCAACGACGTTTGTATGGAAGGTAACACAACATATGAGTAAATACATTACAATAATACTATACGTATAGACCATCTACAATGTTCTCATTAATTCTATTTATGCAGACGTTGATGCTACTTTGTTTGATGTCAACTATGAAGGTGATAAGTTGTTTGTAGGTCGAATCTTTAAGTCCAAAACATCTTGCCTTATCAAAATGGCTATATACACAATCAACCAGAAGTTTCATTTTCGATGTGAAAGATCCACTCCAAAATGTATAGTATTACTATGCATTTCTCCAGAATGTCCATGGCGAGTATATGCGACATCTATAGATAAGATACACACATTCTAGATCCGGCAGGCTGCATTAACTCACATTTGTTCGATGGAAGATTGGAAAAATTTCCATAAATTGGCCACAACGAAAGTGATTGGGAAAATTATGAAGTCTAAATATTATAGATTACATAGTTTCCCGGAAGTTGATGCATGGAGAGTAAGAGAGATTGCCATGGAGAAAACCTTGGGATCAGTAGTAGGGAGCTATGCTTTATTACCAAACTACCATTCGTTGCTCCTAAAAGCCAGTCCGGGGAGCTTGTGTTATTTAGAGGTTACTCATGATGAATTAGACAGACAACGAATCAAGTACAGTTTCATTGCCTTTGGTGCTTCAATAATAGGATACCCATTTATGAGGAAGGTTATTGTTATAAATATTATACCTCTTAAATCTAGATTTGGAGGTTCACTCTTATCTGCTTATTGTCAAGACGGGAATTTCCAAATCTTCCCTCTTGCATATGGAATCGTATACCGCGAAAATCAGGACTCTTGGGTTTGGTTCTTTACTAAGCTGAGAGAATTTGTTGAAGACTCTCCTGACGTAGTCTTCATATCATACATGCATAGTAGCAACTACACAGGGATGCGTAAGGTAATAATATATTCGAATGTATAGATATGTATATATACAGCAGATAGTACGAGTATATCTGTATATGTTCCATATATATAACATGTCTACATCTAATTTTTCTATTTATTTCCATATTTGATCTTAAACGCAGTTGTTTCATTTTACCACGCATGGGGCCTGCACTATTAGCCTAGAACGGAACATTCTGGTAAAATTTAAGTTACAAATTCTAGGGAAATTCATGTCACAAGCAGCAAGGGCGTATACAATTAATGAATTTAATAAATTCTTTCTTGAAATTAATGATATCCACCCTGGATGTGTTGCCTACCTCATGGATATAAGTTAGTATTTACATACGTATTTACTGTGTTGTTTATACATAATTAAACATTTTCGCATATACCAATACCAGGATTTTGTAACTTGGCAAGGAGCCATTGCAAGGGTACCCGCTTTAATATGATGGATAGTAATATTGTTGAGTCACTGGCTGTAATGGTGAAGGAGGCACGTGAATATCCAATCATATGTATGATGAAATACATTCGAACAAATGTAATGAGCTGGTTTGTAGTGCGGTATACCGTGAGTCTCATGGATGAAAATTTCATAACACCTAGTGTCAAGTCTATAATTGACGCCAACACTGAGGATTCCACAGCTTTTTCGGTTAGTTGTATGGGTGATCTACAAGTCAATGTTCAAACACAGGTCGGAGAATACTTCTATGTACAGCTTGGTGAGAGTAGATGTTCATGTGAGCAATATCAACAGCTAGGGATACCTTGTTCATATGCAATTGCTGCAGCATCCCAACTCGACTTGCACGTTCCATCTCTAGCCCGTGCAGAATATATAGTAGGGACATGAGGTTCATCATATGCTGGCAAGATATATCACATTCCTTCTGATGGTGGTAAAATATCACAACCTGACAATGTACAAGACGAGTACACGCTCCTACCTCCAAATCTAAGACGACAACGAGGAAGGCCAAATGAACAGACAATCGCCAATATTGCAAAGTCACAAGTAAGTGTAGTAATACTACAATTACTATGGAATTAATAGGATATGTATGTATTATTACTATTGTTACAGTATATGTGTTTGAATAGATATTTGTGAGATATCACATAATGATTATTACTAACTTTTTTATATGCTATCAGCCTACTGGAACGAAGCATACTAGATGATGCGGACGTTGTTATGGGCTAGGACATGAAAAATCATCTTGCAAAAAGGTAATCTAATTTCAGCCTCAGACGTAGCATGATATGCTTGATGATCAAGTGGAGGAATTGGTATAAAATTGTTGTCTTCTTATGTCAATTATCGACTCAAGAACTTGTTATGTTTTGTTATATAGGGTTATGTTTATAGTTCAACTAAGATATACTCATGATCTTATTTGAACTACGTATGTATGTAATGCCCAAGATGCACTATTTTAAACGTTTGGTAATTAAGCTACTATATGTTTTCATCGTAAGTGCATATGATAACAACATATTCATACATCAACGATTAGTTCGATTGTTTAAAGTCAGATAAGATAATTACTATAAACCTAGACGTACTACATAGTATTATATATTACTCTTATATAATACTGATATATCGTAACGCCATCGTAGTTAACAAACCAGTAAATAATATAGTTCCTAATAGCAGTTATAAGTGATAGTAATACATCCGATCAACACACCATCGACAATTTTTACAATCAAATAATAATTAAAGTCACTAATAATTATGTTTTGTTCGGCAATTATGATGGATTAAATGTTACGAAGGTTTGTATCGTGTAGTTCTTGGTAGCATATGCCAAGTCGTCATCCTTGATTGTAGCACATTCTTTGATGTTTCCTAATGAATGCTGATCTCGGAGGACTAGAGATGTTAGCCCAACCAACCTTGACCGGCAATATATGACTTTAGTAATATAAATAGAAATATTGCTTGAATAAGAGTTATTTAATTAATAGCCATGTACATGTGTGGACGTCAGTTAACTTCATATCCAATTGTGAAAACTCAAATGCTGTAACCGGTTGAGCCTTCATTTCATCGGTCGATCCAAGCTGTTTTATTATGTATGGAATCATTGATGCAATAGGTTTAACCGCTTTTGTTATCTTTTTCTCAGCCAGCAATGCCTTGTTGCAATCAAGTATAGTGATAACCCTCTATTTCAGTTCAATCACTAGTCCAACCCAATGCATGTTCTCGATGAGAAGTGGACTATATATAATATCCACGTCTACAAACCATTTTGGATGGCCGATAAGTGGAAACCTTGTCGCAGATGAGAATATAAAGTTCTCACGCTTCTTCTCTTGGTTGAATGTAGGTTGTTGCTGAATTAGCTATGTCAGGAATATAGATGGTAAGAAGTCAAATCGGCACATCCCAAATTGATCCCGCTGATGTTGAACATACTTAATCAAGGCACTTGAGGCCTATAATAATAATATTACTAAATTAGTAGATAATCTACTTGTGTATCATTACTGTATGGATGTTACTCACTAACTCGTCAATCAAGCAACGTCCCTCCATAACCTCGAGAAAGCATGTATTCGAGACTTAAACTCCATCAATAGACCAAACCCTATGAAATATTATGATGAATATTCAATATTTTAGAGCATATAATGTTGTTATATGTGTATTATATATATATCTATATATATATACACATTTATGTGCTTACCTCCTATTTGTAAGTAGTTCAGTAAACGAGTTGAGTTAATCAGCATTGGGGTCATCAAAAGGGCCGAATGCAAGTATAAGAGGATGCCTTACAGCGGCTCGTTTTTTCTGCAAAGTTTCCTGAATTGCAGGGTAGTTTCCATTGCCTCGACGTTGATTATTTTCATTGTCATTGTCTCCAGATGGGGTATATTTTGATGTTGAATGTTTCGTTCTTGTGCTCATCCTCGTCCCCGGGGCAATCTTATTCTCAACTTTTGATGTTTTCACTGTGGGTGGCGGGATTATTGTGATTGGTAGGACTGGAAGACCAAAGTCTAAATCCTGAAATAACAAATGTTAACCATTAAAATTTACGAAATCTTTAATTATAATATACATAATTCAATATTGTAGTAATACTATCTGAATACAATTACTCTTTGTGTGGCTTGTGTTAAACT
>WJSH01008782.1:0-12083 GCA_009757365.2 Lepidium campestre | reverse complement strand
AGAAGCTTGGAGGCTCTATATCATATGGTTGATTAACTTCAGTAGGGTTTGACCTACTTACTGTTTGTACACTTGGTATATCCTATAATTAAACTATGTTACTACATTAATATATACCAAATTAGCAATAAGATGACTGTATATGGGTATCGGAAAACCTGAGTTTCATTCAAGTCTTTTGAGTTATGTAGACTGTTCTACATTTTCTTCACCAGCTAAGGTCTTAGTGTTTGTCTAGTAAGTAATATTTATTCAACAAATATTGAAAATCAAGTTCTACATTTAGTTTGTATTATTGAAGACAATATATGGGAGAGTGACTGATACAAACCTGAGACTGATCACTTTCCATCTTGTTTGAACTATTAATATTAGATGATATTACAAGAGGTCGGTGCACCACAAGAATCTTCAAAATACAAAATGTTAAAATAACAACCATTATATCTTTACTATTTATATAGTAATACTATTTAAACCAGCATATTCTATCAGTCAACTCTTACCATTTGGCTTGCACTCTGATCAGCCTCAGAATTTGATGTAGCAGCTGTGTCATGTATAGTGTCATCTTGTAAAAACATTAATGTAATATCTCCATGTAAGTGACATAGTTTACTACATATTCTGTATAACAAATATACTAGCCAACCAACTATATAACCTTATTATCGCCTCTGCCCTCATCAGTCGTGATGGTTCTCTCTTGTGCATCTATTACCGGTTGTTCATGGTATGTGAGGTATAAGTATTATATATAAATATATTCTATTTTCAGTTTCATTTGTGGACGTGTCATTCATATCTTATTCAATCCACCCTCTGCATTAGCCCTTTCCGAGGATGGGCTTGTTGTATGTGCATCAGGGATTGAAGCAGGTTCATCATTTGGTGTCGCAAATTCATCATTTGGTGGCATAGGAGCATCATTTACTGGCGCAGGAGTATCCTTCATTGGAACATGATCAACATCTATTGTAGCAAAGGCATCCTTGATTGTATCAGATGAATCTTTGCTTTGATCATCCACATCATTGTTCTGGATGAGTTTACTCATAAAAAGTTAGTAAACAGTAAGTGCATATACTATAATGTGTAACTCACAATTACAGGTACCATGTATGTGTAATAAACTTGGAAACTACAGTTACCTTTCCTGCTTCAGTGTCATCCATAGTCCTCCCGCTGGAAACATTATCGCCTGGTATGATGACATCCTATATAGTAACATGATCATATCAAGGTAACTATAATATACCATCATACATGTATATATAGGTACATATATATACAAATTATTTTGTGGATATATACCTTAGAACCAGTCACCCCTTCTTCTTTACCAAGTGGGCATCCTACCTTCTCAAAATCGGATCCATCCTACAATAACAACACAAATTTATATACAGTGAACTAATAGACAAATTGTTTGTATACAACTAAATATTAAAATTGAATTAACAGATCAATAACCTTGTTTTCAATGGTATTCTCCTCTACTTCTATGCTTTCAATACCAACCTGGATATTTTAATAATGTACAAATATAATCCACATTGATATAAAACTTTAATTGACCAAGAGTTAAACTAATGATGTAATAATTCTGAAAATACCTTGTCAGTAGGGATAGTTGAATCACTATCATGAACCATATCAGAAGCATCACGGTGTTCAGAATTAGTTCGTGACATGACATTTACATTGTCCTACCAAATTAATATATAACAATGTTATATATACAGCATAACTACATAATTACACTTATAGTATTACTATCTAAATTGAGAGCAATTATACATGGTCAGAATCCCTCTCCGCGTCCTCGTCTCCTTCATCAATCGCAGCACTAACCTGTTTGATTATAACATCTGCTTCGTCATCAGCACTGAGTTCAGTGACCAGATTGGCCAGCCGTGGGCTTGTCCGTGTACGAGATGTCGCCGGATATCCTGAGGAAACAAATATAGTTAGTATCACTATATATTTAACAGTACTATATATAGTGTAATATGTTACCTTTCCTAGTTTTCTTTGTTTTTTTCGCCGACGACCCTCTCGGAGGGGACGAAGGTTTCCTCACTTTTGGCTTGCTAGGTACAACAGCTGTTTCCTTCCTCTTTGATACGGCCTTCTTTTTTGGTTGTTCTTCTCTCGAGGTCATCCCGAGGATTTGTTGTTGTAGGCTCTTAAAGAGCTTGGCCAATTGTCCTTCCATACTAGATGTGTACCTTTTCAACACACCCTCTACTATCTTCTCAACATCGGCATCTGACAACTGCACTACTTGAGGAGTATTAGCACTACTCGTAACAGTTGATATGTCATCAATCGGTGGATCATCTACATCTCTAGAACCTCCTTCACCAAAGTACTCCAAAGAATCGTCAACATTCGAATCCCCTGAATGTTGTTGTTTCTTTGGTTTCTCATCAAAATCCTCAGCCTTCACTCCACCTTGCCAAGTATTATGCTCGAAATCATGATCCTGTTGAATTAAGTTTACCATTGAACTTACTTCTGGATCATCTTCTTCATCATAGAAGAGCATATCTTGGCCTACAGGCGTACTATCCTCACAGACATATGCTCTCACATAAACCTACAGATATACACCATACATTAAGCTGGATAAATTCATTTTAGTTATAGAGCTTCTATATATGAATGAAGATGTAGAATTCCTATGTGCATATATATACTATATTATTAACTTACATTCCCTTCGAGATCTAGGTTCCTTGCAGAATTAACGTTTATCATCAAACTGCACTGCAATACGACTTCGAGTCTCTTTGCCATTGGTAACTTGTCAACATCTTTGTTGCAGCTGACTATGGCAGGACAAAAACAAACTGTTACGAGGAACAATGCATGCAAGAACCCTTTTATGGCGCAACTCTCTTGTGCCCTTTCATCAGAAGCTGAAGGACCTTACCCACAGTCATCTTTGTCTCGTTTCTGAAAAGAGACTTCCATATTTCATCCCCAGTTGAGTTGGCCTTCCCTTTACCCTTCCTTCCAGCTTTTTGCCATTCTTTATATTCCTTTGTTATCTCACAATTCAAGCCAGTGACCATTGCAAAGTCTTGAACCGCGTACCTAATCGGCTTCCCAGCAAACAACCACCAAAGCTCGTACTTCTTGTCTGTTAATATCTATCTGGACATGATGTAGTGCAGAAACTTTACTGAAAAGGTGTGATTACCCATTTTAATAAGTGTGGCGAACTGTGAATTCATCAGAAAACTCAAATGTTCTTCCTCCAATGCAGACTTTATTATTTCAATATGTCGAAGGTTGAAATAGTTGTTAATCCTGTGTTTTCTTGAGGGTTCATGCCCAGTCATGAACATCCTCTTTGGCAAGTCAATTTCTTCCATTTTTGTAAGTAGGACCTGTACACAAAATCAATATAACAATTCTATATGAGTATTGTATTTCCATACTAGTATATACTATACTCTTCTCCACAAGCCAATGCAGTTTTATGAACTTCCATTGAATTTATCAGTTTACCAAAACGAACAAATTTAGCCTAAACTATGTCATAACATCATAATTACATATATTATACACAGACAATGAATACACTCATTCACAACAAGTTCATATAACTGTATACATTTTCATAACCCTTAATTTCATAATAACCCTAATCTATTTTTCCGAGATCCGGCACTGTATACGCAAATAATCAAATAATTTTAGGTAAAATAAGTATAGAATTACTACAATTTCCATATATTATCAGTAATAAGTACAATCGCAAACGAATTTGTAATATCCCCTTCAACCTCGAATGCGAGTCTGAAACCCTAGATTGTTCATCGAAGATTGATATTTTCATATTAACGCGATTTCTTTCCTAATTTTTGCAATTCTGAAATTATAAGAACATAGAAATACTACACATAATCTAACACATTCAGATCGGAAATTTCTAATCGAAATCTTCGATTTCAGTTATATACTGTTATCGATCGTACCCAACAAATTAGTCAGTTATTAACAATATATGGATAAATTCGCCCACATTCTATACATGTTATGTTTACATTTAGATATCCGGTGACACCGTCACCAGAATAGTGACATTCACCAAAAATTCACTACCAAACTTTTAGAAAGTTCTCAGATGTACAAAACTCACATGAATATAACAAAACGAGTATAGAAACTTACCGAGTTCGAAGAATTAAACTTGCATGCAACAAGGAAGAATCACTTCCGTTTCTCTCTGTAAAAATGGTTGGGAAGTTACCAACTTTAAGTTAAGAGAGAAGAAGAAAGAAACTAACAACGACAGTTAATTTCTTTATTTTTGAAATTTGTTTTTTTTTAAATTTATTTTTAACAATACAAGGGTAGTTTGGTATATAATGTAGAATGTTGATGGTGTATAGATGGATTACTCACTACAACAGAAGTGTCAATTGCCGTCAGTTAATTTGGGTCAATTACTAAACCGTCTTTAAAACTAAAAAATTGATTGAAATTAGTATCGGTTGAATAACCGACGTGAAACTTGGTTCACTAATTTCTGAAAAAAATTGAGAATTGAGCTGAACTCGTTTTCAATTTCGAAAATTAAATCACCATCTTCATCTCGATTTCAAGCTCGCTCGTTCAAACATCAAGCTCGTTTCTATTTCGAAAACTAAACCTCCATCTTCATCTCGATTTCGAAACATCACCATCTTCATCACTCTGTCAGGTCGCGCTCATGCCAACATCAAGCTCGAAGACTCACCGGTAATTTTCTCCTTTCGTTCGTAGTTAGGTTTATACTTCAAATTAGGCTCGAAGACTCACAGCCTCAAAGGAAATACAAATTCATGAGTGAGATCATGCGTATAGCACGAAGAGTGGAGATTGATGAAGCGGCTCAAAACATAGAATCATGTTTGTATAGACATGAAAAACTGCAAACGTACAATGAGGCATATGAGAGTAAAAAATGGAGAAAGGCGTTAGGAGTTTCAAAGTTTGAAGATCTTTGAAAGAAGCCTGGAGTTAAAGCCAAAGACGAGTTTTGCTTAAGGGGGAGTGTTAAAAACTATAATCAAAATCTCGTAACATATAGTTTAGTATATAATATATAGTTTGTATTTGTATAAGTTATTTACTATATAAATTATATACAAATTAAGTAGTTATGTTTTAAGAGTCACATTTGTATTTTACGTATAGTTGCAACTTTTACAAATGGTTGTGTCCTTTAGATTAGATTGTATTGTTTCAGTTATACGAACACAATGGTTCGCTATGTATAAGTAAGAGACAAATTTCTATTTCTTCATTAATTGTAATTTTGTATAATACACTTTTATCAATAGAGGTTTTGTTTTTCTTATTTGACATAATCCCTGTTTCTCATCAATATTCTAACACTGTGAAGCCCGACGAATCCAGAGATCTCGCACAAAGGCTTCATGATAGCACCTCTCCAAAGACAGACATCTTTCTCCGAACAAGTTCAAGAGAGAGCCAAGCTCGCCTGTGAAGAAAACTGTGACAGCGGAGGAGACCACACCGACAAAACCTTATCACCGTATCACCGATGAAAACCACAAAAACTCTTCTCAAAAATATCTGGATCCACACCGACGACACCTAGAGAAGCTAAACGGAAAAGCAAAGACAGAGGACCAAAAGGGAGCAAGCTCCGGAGCTGCGGAAGCCTCTAGCCACCGCTTCCAAGGTTGAACAAGTGACGGCGGCGCTAGGTTTAGTTTCGCACCAAGTCATAACAAATCGATTTGCATATGTGTTTTGGAGACATGATATTTGAATTAATTTTACGCCTCATGAAGAGAGGAAAGTGTATATATTCAATCTCTGTAATTATGCTTGACTTATTCTCTTCCCTTGTACAGCACTCTCTCTATGTGTATATAGAGACACAACGATCATTCTAATATTATTACCAATTTATATACTTCAATATGGTATCAGAGCCACGTTAGGTCTAACCTAATTTTTTACGCCTCCCTCTTTCTTTCTTCCTCTTCTTCTACGATCTCTCCTTCTCTTCTTTCTCTGTTATGTATTTCTTTTTCTTTTATCTTCAGCGACATCTCTCCATCTAATCCGAGAATGACTTCTGAATCTACAGCTGAGCGTGTGTCTATTTTCAATTCACAAAGTCCTCAAACCACGCTTCTCTCAGTGAACATGTGGAGCATCACAAAGCTCACAAACTAGAACTACTTGATGTGGTGTCGCCAAGTTCGTGCACTTCTGGAAGGACATGAACTTCATCACTTCATTGACAACGCTACTCTCATACCGTCTCCAACGCTTCTCGTTGATGGTGTGTCAACACCAAATCCAGCTTATGCACCATGGCATAGGCAAGATCGCCTTCTCTACAGTTCTCTCATTGGTTCGATCTCCCTCTCTGTTCAGTCAATTTTTCTACTGCAACCACTACCAAAGATGTTTGGGACACACTTGCTCTTGCTCTTGGCACTCCATCACGTGGTCATATTCGCCAAATCAAGTATCAACTGTGCACATGTGTCAAAGGTAACAAGAGTATCAGTAATTACCTTAGAACGATGAAAGTAGAGGCTGATGATTTAGCACTTCTTGGCAAGCCACTAGATCCTGAAGACTTTCTGGAACAAATCCTTGCTGGTTTACCTAAAGAGTACAAGCTCGAGATCGATGCCATCAATGGTCGGGATACTCCTATCTCGTACAGTGAACTCTTTGACAAGTTACTGCATCGTGAAGCTATGTTGTTATGTAATGAATCCGCTGTCATCACTTCAATCGTAGCCAATGCTTCAGATGCTAGAGGTCAACAAAATCGTTCATACAACAGATCCTCCGGTCAGCAAAACAATCGTTCATTCCCCAACAGCAACACCACTCGTTCCTTCAAGTCATACATGGGAAAATGTCAAGCTTGTGGGGTCCAAGGACATAATGTGAAATTATGTCCAGAATTTTGAATTGTTCGTGGCGGAAACTCGGGTTCAAATTGGCAACAACAATCGCCATCACACACATCCAATGCAGCTCCGTGGCAGAACATACCACATCATGCTGCTCTGCTTTCGGATTCCTCAATCTGGCTTGTTGACTCCGGAGCATCACACCACATGACCTCTGATCTCCAGAACCTTGCATTTTACAATCCGTATGGTGGAGGAGATGATGTGCTTCTTGGTGATGGCTCAGCCCTACCTATAAGCCACTCGGGTTCCTTCTCTCTTCCATCTCACACTCAACCTTTTTTTTTCAACAACGTTTTTTGTGTTCCCTCTCTCGATAAAAAACTTATTTATGTTTTTCAATTATGCACAACTAACAATGTTGTGGTTACATTCACTACCACATACTTTTAGGTCAACGATCTACACACGGAGGCTCTTCGACTGTAAGGCAAACCTAACAACGGGATCTATGAGTGGCCTCGTCGGACGTCTACTTCCCCACCATCTCTCGCCTTTGCTTCCACTATCAAGACCACTTTGACTGATTGGCATTCACGTTTAGGCCATCCTGCCTTACATATCCTTCATAAAGTAGTTTCTGAATTTGATTTACCTCTTTCTTCTAATGCTTTAATGACTCTACCTTGCAATGCTTGCTCGATTAATAAGATGCATAAGTTACCTTTTCATACTTTTACTTTGCAATCACATCGCCCTCTTGAAATCTTGTTCTCTAATGTTTGGATGTCTCCGTTAATTTCTTGTGATGGTTTTAAATATTATGTGTTGTTTGTTGATCATTTTACTGGCTATACTTGGTTATATCCTTTGAAACAAAAAATCTCATGTTTTTTTGATGTTTCACAAAATTTAAACTCTTAGTCGAAACTCGTTTTCAAACCAAAATTCAAAATCTTTATAGTGACAATGGAGGTGAATATATTGGATTACGTTCTTTTCTTTCAAGTCATGGTATAGCTCATATGACCATACCTCCTCATACACTAGAACATAATGGCCTTGCGGAAAGAAGGCATAGACACATTGTTGAGACGGGCCTCGCCCTGATGTCTCATGCGTGTATGCCTTAGTGGCTAAGTCGTATTGGACTTATGCTTCTGGAACAGTGGTTTATCTTATTAATCGAATGCCCACTGCCACTCTTAATTTTCAAAACCCATTTCAAAAATTATTTGGTCATTCCCCGCATTTTCAGAAATTACGTGTTTTTGGTTGTTTATATTTTTCATGGTTAAAACCTTATGCAACTAACAAACTTGATGCTCGTTCAACACCTTGTGTTTTTCTCGGTTACTCTATTACACAGAGTGAATACATTTGTCTTGATCGAGCCACATCCCGCATCTATATATCACGCCATGTCAGTTTTCATGAGAGTGTCTTCCCATTTTCTATCGCTTCTCCACTACATTCTGATGCTGAGTCCGAACCAAACAACTCCTCTACTCCAAGTGTCTCACCTGTTCAAGTGTTCACAGTCCCATCCTCTACGCCTCTCATTCCCTCTACGCCACCAGCATCACCAACAATTCTGCCATAAACTTCTCCTCCTCTCCCGACTCAAGATACTGTCATCACTTCGTCCACAACAACTCTTCCATCTGTCAACGATGACACGCCATCACCATTACCTACTTCTCCGAGACCTTCATCTTCACATTCGGCAGACACAACACCTTCGGTGGAACCAACACCTCCACCACCACAACAGAAGAGTAACCGCATACGCAAACTAGTTCAAAAACTCAATCTCCATGTCTCAACGACACCATTGATAGAACTGATTCCTAAATCAGTCACTGAAGCTCTTAAATATCCACATTGGCGTAAAGCGATGCTTGAATAGATACACTCTCACATTCGTAATCATACTTGGGATCTTGTCTCACCAACTACTAATAAGTCTAATGTTGTTGGCTGCAACTGTATATTCACAATCAAAAGACTTGCGGATGACTCTATAGATCGCTACAAAACACGCCTAGTAGCCAAAGGATACACTCAACTTCTCGGGATTGACTATCACGAAACATTCAGCCCCGTTGTCAAGCCAGCTACTATTTGCATTGTTCTAAGTAGTGATGTCACAAGAGAGTGGCCATTACATCAAATAGATGTTAACAATGCATTTTTGCATGGTCATCTAGAGGATGAAGTGTATATGGCGTAGGCACCCGGATTTCAAGACTCTACAAATCCACAAGCTGTGTATTGTCTTCGCAAAGCCATCTATGGCTTAAAAAACGCTCCTAGAGCGTGGTACAATGAACTCCAGACCTTTCTCCTATAGTCCGGATTCACCAACTCCATTGCCGACCCTTCATTGTTCATCTACAATTGCAAGGGTGTTTTATTTTATATGCTCGTCTATGTAAATGATATCATCATCACGGGAAACGCCACCTCACATATAACCCGGTTTATCACTTCCCTCTCTCAACGTTTTTCCCTAAAAGACTTAGGATCTCTCTCTTATTTCTTGGGCATTGAAGTTGTTCGTACGCCTAATGGCATTCATTTAACTCAACAACGCTATATTGCAGATTTACTACACAAGGTCCAGATGAAGGATGCAAAGCCGGTCTCTATACCAATGGCACAAGATTTGTCTCTCACACTTCAATGGCACAAGATATGGTCGTTGGCAGCCTCCAATACCTCAATCTCACATGCCCGAATATCTTATTTGCTGTCAACAAGCTCTTGCAATTCATGCACCGTCCCATTTCTGAACATTGGTCCGTAGTGAAGCGAATTTTACGTTATCTAGCTGGTACACCAATACAAGGCCTCTACCTCTGCGCTAACAACAGTCCCACTCTCCATGCTTTTACCGATGCATACTGGACTGGAAATCGAGATGACTATACCTCTACAAGCGCATACATAATCTACCTTGGCAGTCACCCGATTGCGTGGTCTTCAAAGAAGCAAACCGGCGTAGCTCGCTCCTCCATGGAAGCGGAGTATCGCTGTTTGGCATCAACCACATCCAAGCTGTGTTGGATCTCCTCTCTTCTCGGTGAACTCGGTCTCACTGTCACAACCAAACCAGTTATCTATTGTGACAACCTTGGAGTTACATACTTAGCCACAAACCCGGTGTTTCATTCAAGAATAAGCACTTAGCCTTGGATTATCACTTTGTACGCCAATTTTTCCGAGCAACCAACTTCGAGTGACTCACGTCGCAACCGATGAACAACTTGCGGACGTCTTAACCAATCCTTTACCTCGTCTGCAGTTCAGTCGTCTCCTTGTCAAGATTGGCCTCACTTCTGGTGGTCTATTTTGAGGGGGTGTATTAGGAAAGTGTACATATTCAATCTCTGTAATTATGCTTGACTTATTCTCTTCCCTTGTACAGCACTCACTCTATGTGTATATAGAGACACAACGATCATTCTAATATTATTATCAATTCATATACTTCAATAGGTTGAACAAGTGACAGCGGCGCTAAGTTTAGTTTCGCACGATAAGAGAGAATAATATTTTTCGGTCTCTTTTAATAATTTAGAGTTTAGAGTAACACAATTCATAACAAATCGATTTGCATGTGTTTTGGAGACATGATATTTGAATTAATTTTACGGTTCAACATAGATAGAATTGGTTTAGTAGAATTAATATTTTAGGTGGTTTGCTATTGGTGATTGATATTAAACTGCAAAATTTGATGCAGATGTGCAATCCGGTTTCAAACTTTAAATTGAGATCCAATTAAGTTTAGAATTTTGTATTTGTGTATAAATTAATAAAAGAGCAAATATTATATATATTTGTTGTTATAGTACAACAGTTGAGAGAAAAATAGGTAGACAATCAAGAATTCTTAAAGTTTTACACAAATTCCAAAATTCATCATTACTTTTTGCAAACTTCTCTGCTTCCTCATTCACTTCGAAGAAAAGTTCTTTGAAACCATATTTCATCATGCCATCTATGTCCTCCTAATTAAATTGCAGTCATGAAAAAAACAACTGATCTTAGAGATGTTGGAGATCAAGTAATCTATGGTGCATACACCATTGACACATCAAGTTAATTAGAGTACCTTAGAAATATAGTACGTAGGTTCCAAGTAGGTCAAACATTCATCAAAACTGAGAGTCTATGAGTACTCTATGTTCTTGTTCATTTAGTTTGATTAAACCAATTGAGTAAGACTCTAACTGTCTCTTGATATGCCAACATCCTGAAAAGTAACCACTTTATTTGTGGTTAATTTGTTGGTAAATAGCTTACTTACTTTCGGAATTTCTTAGGATCAATTCAACTTCTTTAAGCTTCTTATTGGCTGAGACATGTTGCAATTCATGTAAGTATAATGCTCATATCTTTATAAGGTAATTTAAGCTCAACATTGATCCATTAACAAGATCACACAACAGATCTCAACCTTATACTTCACATGAATTGAAACAGATCCCATCCAGAAAAAAAGCTTTAAGAAGTTGAATCTGACCTTAAAAAAGTCAGAAAGTAAGTAAGCTACATTGCATAATTTATTTTTTACTGACTATACATAAGCTTAAAAATGGAGAAGATAGATAAAGAACTCGATAATTTTTCAGAAATGAAGTTTTCTCCTCTATATATTCATTTCATGAATCAATTCAGAGTCAAAGCTCGGATCAATTCATGCCGAAGATATCAACGATTTATTTCAAGATTTGTAACAAAAATAATAGTAAAGCAAAAGAAGAAAAATTGCAGGTTTTAAAACTGATATATTCAAGACAATCGTATCAGAGATTTTGGAAAATATAAAAACCTCTTTTGAAAATTCAAAAATGGAGAAAATAGATTTGGAAATGGATGATATTTCAAAAAAGAAGTTTGTGATGTCTGATATTTTTCTATTGATATGTGTGTTTTTATAGAAAAAAATATCACTACCTAAAGAGATAAGAAAATCTTGAAATGTTAATCATAATCATTCATTTAGATCACATCTTTCATCAACGGTTGGATTGAAATCTTATCTAACATCTCACTTTTCCAACATTATCGTATAAGAGAATCATGAAAATTTGATCTTGGTCATTCATTACATCACTTTGGTCATCAACGTTAGATTAAAATCTATCAAATATCAGTAAAATTTATTTG
>WJSH01008781.1:0-25880 GCA_009757365.2 Lepidium campestre | reverse complement strand
GACCTCATGCCAACATGATTCATTCTTCTCAAAGTATCCAATCTCCAAGGATGGTTCCATTTCACCTAAAATGACTCAAGTTTAATAAAATATGCAACTCTCTATTCTAGGACTCTAAAATACAAAGTGAATGCATATTATACTAAAATGAATGAGTATGATTCCTAAATGATGCAAAATGACCATGAAACATGCATGGAATATTAGCAAAATATTATGTATATCAAACCTGCATTAGAGAACATCAATCAAATGACTTTTAAATTGAGTGTTGTTGACCACGTTGAGAAGTCTCTCAGACCCAATCCTTTTTTCTTCTTGGGATGGCAGATATTTTTCCAAGCAACTTTGGTATATGCTCTTTTGGTAATGCTGCCAGCCCATAGAAAGTTGTTGCAAAGGTTCTGGATCCGTTTTAAACAAAGCATTGGGATGGAGAAAGTCGATGCCCAGAAATTGAGCATACTATATATAACTGAAGTTATCAGTTGGGCCCGACCAGCAAAGGAAAGCACTTTCATGCTCCAGCTACTGAGCCTCGTGGATACCATATCAATAAGTGGTGAATACTCAGTCTTGCGAAACTTCCTATGCATTAAAGGGAGCCCAAGATATCGGACAGGAAGCTGCCCCATTTGGAACCGGAGCTGTGCCACAGAGTCAAGCTCAGCCTGATTCAAACATGCAACATATATGGTGGATTTCTCTCTATTCATATGAAGACTAGAGACCTGGTTGAAAGATTCTAATATATCTGCAATCTGAGCTAATGAAGACTGCTTTCCATTGGAGATGATCATAAGATCATCAGCGAACGCAAGGTGAGTGATGATCGGAGATCTTCCTAATGGGTGAAGACCAATGGAACCACATAAGAACTGGGTAGTGAGCATGCTTGATAGGACCTCTATGGCCATTACAAATAAGGATGGGATAATGGATCCCCCTCTCTTAGGCCCTTTGTACCTGATAAGAATCCACAAAGTTGTCCATTCACATTTATAGAGAAGGAAGTGGTTGTTATACACTGTGAAATCCAATGAACAAACTTTGAGGGAAAATTTACATCCTTTAGAAGCTCCAAAATGAACTCCCAATGGACACTGTCAAAAGCTTTTCTTAGGTCGACTTTTAGGAGACAACGAGGCGAAATGGCATATCTTCCAAAACCTTGACACATCTCACTAGCCTATAGGACATTTTCCACTAGAAGCCTTCCCTTAACAAATGCAGAGACTGAGTGTTGGAAACAGATACTTTATCTGCTCCAATTCGCTTTGGGATTAGTGAAATAGCTGTGGAGTTCCATTGTTTAAGAAGCTGTCCAAAAACAAAAAACTCCTTGACCGCGAGAATAAGGTCCGGTCGAATGATATCCCAAAATGCCTTGAAGAACTCTTCGGTGTATCCATCAGGACCAGGTGTTTTGTTGGCTGGGACTGAAAAGAATTCACACTTAATTTCCTCATCAGATACATCTTGTTCTAGGCCTCAAATGTGGTCACTGGAGCAACTGAATGTTGTATGCAATTTAATCGTTTCCTTGTCAGAGCTTGAAAGAGGATCAGATTGAATTCCCAACAAATCCTGAAAATAGGAGGTGCATAATTGTTGAACCTCAAGGGGATTATCAATTTTCCTACCATCCGAGTCTTTAAGGTAGTGGATAACATTTCCGGCATTTCTGGTTGCAACAGTTCTGTAAAAATATGATGTGTTGAGGTCACCACACTTATGCCAATTCACTCTTGATCTTTGAAATAAGAACCTCTTCAGCTTGAGCAAGTTCAATCCATTTCCTGTGAGCATTCTTTTCAAGAGAAGCATTAGAAGAAGATGAAGAAGTTAAGAACTCACGTTGGCAAACCTTAAGATGTATGTAGGCTTCATGAACCCTATCTTCAAGGTTGGAGAAATGCTCCTTGTTAATGGATTTGATGACTCCTTTCAGCGATCGGAGCTTCCGTGAGAGAGAGAATTGTGCAGTACCCGAGACCCATTCCTCATGCCAATGTATTTTCTGCTAGTTTTCCCCACAAAGCAACATCTATAATTGACTCCCTGAAAGTAAAAAAAAAGAAAAAGATTCATGTTGTTTAAGTTTTTGTAATCAAAATGTGGAAAAAATAAATCACATGAAGATATAATCTTGCCGAAAGGAAAGTCAAAAGAGCCCAAGAAATTAAATAATTTGTTTTGTTGTAAAGATCCTAAGAAATTCAACCATTTGGTCCATCGTCTAGTCATTTACAACGCGCTATTATTTTTGTTTCATTACGTAAACTAAAGTTCAAAAGAATTCTTACCCAAGATCCTTAAGTTGAAGGTTGAGTAATTTAGTTGGACCTTCAACAGAGATATTGATATTCTTAACTTCATTTTTCCCACTAATTTTATCAATGAATTACCGACTCAAGGAGTTTATAAATAGGTGATACTCTTAACTTCATTTATCCCTAATTAGGATAAATTTAATCTTGTATGAAAAGAAAATTTTATTTTAAAATAATGAAAATAGTCCCAATGAATATGATATCATCATTGATCCTTGCTAATATCTCAGAAAAATGGCAGAAATTGAAACACATTTCCAAATTAGGTATTTGCTCACATGATTTAACAAATTTGTTGAATATGAAATTAATCTTGTTCCAACATTAGGGCACAATTCGAAGTTCATAAGAACACAATAATCTCCTTTTTTCAATTGCTTATTAAATTTTGGTAGTAATTTTTCTTTGACAGAAGCTTGATTCCGACTTCCCTGTAACAAAATCGAACATTTAAAAAAATAGATTTTGGTTGTAACAATCATTATGATTAAGATTTTAAACAAAATTATACAATTATGCATTACCTTATCATCCACCAGAATAAGATCAATTGTTATGAATTCTTTAAGTTTTTCTTTTTTCGGAGAACCCCAATGACAGATGATTCGAACTTTGATTTTCGTGGGTCTATTGCTGGAGTTATTTCTGAAATTATTTTTAAAATTGGTGTAACAGGAAGTGACATGGTGTAAAACTGAAAATTTGTTGGTAGGAAGCAATAGAAGATGGGAACGTTTCTTGGCAATAAAAAAAACTGTAGCAGACGTCGAAGAAGAGAGAAGTCGGAAGCGGAGAGATGAGGTTAGTGGGATCGATCAAGCTTTTCAGTTTCTTTTTATTATTATTTATATATAATAGCATTTAATTAAAATAATTAGTAGAATTGGAAAAAAAACTATTTTTTGGCATCGAAGACACGTGTCAATTAAAAGAAGTGGTAGTCTTTTGAAAACTTACTTGTGGATTATAATAATAGGATGGTCTAATATTATTCATTAATCATTATTCTATTTTGAAGTGAGGTAAAAAGTAAGGTTGGAGTTGGTGATACTCCTAGGTCAACCAGATTCTATGGTGGAAGGATGATATATAAATGTATTGTTGATTTTTGACATACAAGATTACAAAGCTATATTTTATAATTCATTCATATCGTACATTAATTGTATAAATATTTTCATATAAAAAGTTAAATTAATTTAAAGTACAGAAAACAGGTCATTAGTTATATGAATTTGCTAAGTTATATATTAATTTTTTCGAGTTAATTTAATTATGAACCTTCATGAATCACGTCGATTTAGATATGAAATTAATAAACTTTTACAAACAATAACAATGTGTTAATCTCTGTAACTATTCTGTTAATATTCTGTTTATAAAAATAGAAAATAGTAAACATTTTTTAGACAAACATATTTCATTAGATAATTAAACTTAAAATACAATGATACCGAAGCATGAGCAAAAAACTGCCGTTACAAAGCAATAAATAGAAACAACATAAGATAACACATTTTCAATGTGATAAATTAGAAAAAAAATTCAGAGTTTTGAACGTCCTTAATCCAAATCCAAAAAAGTATCCATAATTCTTCATTTCATTTGAGTTTGAAGTGTTCGAAGGCTAAAACAAGCTGCTGAACAAGACCAATCATTCTTAATACCATAAAGGTTGAGCTTTCCTGCTTTAATCTCCAAAAGAATAGAGAAAAAAAGAATTTTATCTGTTTAAGAGAGATTTTAACCAGCTAAAACGCTGTAATGATCTTCCCATAAAAGAAAAAGAAAAAGGACTAAAGGTTGTAGGTTTGGGTTCTGCTGTAGTGGTGCAAGGTCCACTAGGTAAATATGTTTCACCTAATGGGTCATAGTTACGCATAATTTCCTAACTCAGACAAATAAATTGGGTCCACTTGTCTTTACTCTATTTTGTTGTACTACGAGACGTGCATGCCATCTCTTTTCTCAGATGGAGAGCCATCACCCTAGCTATCCCGAGCCACGCACTAGCTTTGATGGGTGAGAAATTCATGACCCAAGGGCGGTAAAAATATGTCGGGAAACGAGGTTGGCGAAGATGGAAGACCACCACGGCGGTGAAATTGATACTTCTAAAGGTCGACAATTTCTTCTCGGATAGCGTTTGTGTCAATAACGCATGTGACTCCAGCGGAAACAGCGAGAATAGATTCAATAAGACATAATATTTTACCCCTCGCAGGGCTTGAAGATCCGGGCTCGAAAGTGGAGTCAGAGGAGTGAAGCTCGCTGGAATTAGGAAGACCGTAAGAAGCTCGTTTATGCTTGAGATGGAGCGGTAGTAAAGACTCATGACAGTGAATAACTGATGAAGAAAATATGAAGATAAGAGCGAGCGACAAGTTCAACATCAATAGGTTGTGTCAGCGGAGGAGAGGGCAAAACCATCACTTCTATTTATTTCCTAGCAAAGCGAGGAATGAGGTCAGATTAAGAAGAGGCGAAGAAGAAGAAGAACAAGGAGAAAGGAAAAAAACAAGAAGAATAAGAAGAGGAAGATGAGAAGAGAAAGAAAGTGAAAAGTTGGTGGAGGAGATCGACGCCTGCGGCCAAAGACATCACCGACGATTATAAGGTTGAATTTTAGGGTTGCCTCGATACTTATGCCGGAGAGAAAACCTGATGCATCACAGGAAAATAGTAATTTTTTTGTCGATGGGTCCCACATAGGGCTTATATTTTTTCCATTAGAGTTTAAGGGAGATTGAACTCGCGAATTACCGTGCTAAGAATCTGACTTCAGCATGGTCCTACCGAAGTCTCGACACATAAAATAGTATTTAAATACCAAATTTGTTTGAATTTGTCAAATTAAATAATATTTACAACAAATTAGGACAAATTAAATATCAATTAGTAATAAAAAAGTGAAGTGTAACTATTGTTCGTTAAAATTAACTAAATCCTACCTACCTCTAGTTGGAGTATTTAAGGTATGAATCAGGAATTCGTGAAAATTAACTATTTTTCATGCATCTTTTTATCCTTTTCAAACCATTTAAGAGTTGCATTCATTCACTTTAGTGTAGATTTACATTCATTTTGCATTTTATAATCCTAGATAGAAAGTTGCATTTTTTTTTTTGAAATTTTAAATTTATTTATCAACAAAAAAAGATATGTACAAATAAAATGTGATCAGGTTTTATAAATCAACCTGAGAATAGAATAAAAGTTTTAGAATAAAGAATCAGCTAAGACTAATCTCGAACCAACGTCGCCGTAAGCCTTCTAGCCGGTGAGGGTAGCTGTAATTAAGTGAAGAAATCCTATTTCGGATGACCTTGTCAATTTGTCGTGTTAAAACCATCGTGGGACTTGGAGCCCGTCCATGAATTCTAGAGTTTTGTTCTCGCCAAATGAAGTAAATCGAAGATTGGAAGACCATTTTTGCCAAAACCAAATCCAGTGTACCAAGATTAGTAGATAAAATAGCTATCACAATATCATACCATATTGGAGTAAAAGAATTACCAAGGAGACGGGAACATAGACCAGTCCACACCATGAGATTGTATGGACATGAAAAGAATAGGTGATCCCTGGACTCATCGGGTTCATCACAAAGAACATAACTCTAGACAGAGCCCCATTGTCTCATTCGAACCCATGTTGATAGACGATCCTTTAAAGCTAGCCATGTTATGAAAGAATATCGAGGTACATATTGAGGGAACCAAAGCAGTCAACTCCATGTGACCCAAGATTGAGCACTGCGTAGCTGGCGCCATGACAGAGGAGAAACAAGGCTTGAAGTCATTGTTTGAGTGGCGCCAGAGAGTGATGTCCCGTCCCGCATGCGGTGAGGGGACTTGTTCCTGACAAAGAGTAGCTAAAATACCACCAAATCGACGCTCATAGGATGAGTTAAAGGACCAGCCAGATGATGAAACAGCTGCAGCAACCGTAGCTGACCGAGAGAGACCAAAATATCGTGGACCTGATTCACCAATAATAAGATGTAGCTGACCCAAGGAGCTCCAATTATCGAACCAAAAGGATGTATCATGACCATACTTGACGTCAACTTTGATAAAGTCATAAACTTCATCTCTAAGTTTGAATAACTTCTTCCACATCCAAGAACATTTATTCCCAATCTTTGCATCCTAAAATGAGCCATATCTTAAGAGATAGTGCTGCATCCAATCAATCCAAAGAGAAGGAGTATAAGACATCAAACGCCAAATAAGGTGAAAAGCATCCCCCCTCTTCTTTTGGCAAACATACCTCTTCCCACTTCACCTTAGCTTTGGAGTGGAGAGTAGGAGAACCGGACCAGAGAAAAGCAGAATAGAGCCTCTCGATTTCCTTGAGGCACGGCTGGGAAGACGGAAAGTAGATAGCCAAAAGTTTGCAGTGCTTGTGACTACCGACTTTATCAATTGTAGTCGACCTACAAATGACAAAGATTGCAAATCCCAAGAGTTCATTCTACCATTTATCTTTGCAATAGGAGGTTCATAATCACCTCTATTCATGGTCTTTGTCATCAAAGGCAAGCCCAAGATACCAAATTGGCAAGGTGCCTAAAGAGATTCTAGCAGCTAGTATCATCTGAAATAGGAAATGTGGGACTCAGTCCGCAGCATATAGAGAGAAGACCAGACATACTGCCAAAAGTATCCAGAACCTTAAGAATGCCATGGATTGACTGAGGTGTACCAGCAGTAAATACCATTATATCATCGGCGAAGCAGAGATGTGTAAGGCCAAGATCTTGACAAAGGGGATGATATCTAAACTGAGATAAAGTGGCAGCCCGATCAAGCATTTTAGACAGTACATTATTCACAATATCATAGATATATGGAGATAAGGAACAACCCTGTCTAATCCCTTTTTTACTAGAGAATAAGCCTTCTAAATCCCTGTTAACAGAAACCGAGAAGGAAGCAGTGGATATGCAAACATGTACCCAGTTGATGAATACTTCAGGTAGATGAATGGCTCTCAAAACCAAGGTAATAAAATCCCAATTAATTGTGTCAAAAGCCTTTGCTATATCAAATTTGATCGCACATCTTGGAGAAATCAAAGAATTGTGATAATCCTTGACCAACTCAGATGCGAGAAGCACATTCTCAAGGAGTAATCTCTGCTTTATGTAGGCACTCTGATCGGGAGCAATGGTAGAAGGGAGAATTAATTTGAGCCGGTTCGCTAGAATTTTTGATATAACCTTGTAGAGGAGGTTACAACACGCGATAGGTCTATAATCCTTCATGGTAGTAGCCGCGGAGTGTTTAGGGACAAGAGACAAAGCTGTAGCGTTAACACCAGTGGGCAAGAAACCATAGATCAAGAAAGACTGAACTGCCATAGTGAAATTCTGACCTATAACAAGTCATGCTGCCTTGTAAAATTCCATGGTGAATCCGTCTGGACCAGGAGACTTATTTGAAGGCATAGAGAACAATACATTTTGTATTTTCACTGAGGAAATGGGAGCAATGAGTGATTCAACTGCTGTCGAGGGACAAGTATAAGCAACGAGGCAAGCAAGATCAATGGATGAAAAGAGAGTGGCAGCAGTTTGAGACTGCATAAATCGAATATAATAGGTAACAGGTTCAAGTTTAATGTCCCTCGGATCAGTGAGAATTGTTCCAGCATCAGTAGTTAGGGATTTGATGGCTCGCTTTGCTGCTCGAGACTGAGCTACACGATGGAAGAAAGCCGAGTTTTGATCCCCATTACTTAGCCATCTAATTCTGGATTTTTGTCGGAAGAATTTCTCCTCAATGTGTGCAAGATGGTGCCAATGAGTGGAAGAGTCAGCTGCGGCTTGAAGAGAAGTAGGATCAGGATTTGAAAGTGCCAACTCCTGGGCTCGACATAAATCCTCAAAAGCCTGTTTGGTGCGGACAGGCAGATCTCCATAGTTTGTTTTGTTTAACTCACGCAAGACGGGTTTTACTAGCTTCAGTTACCTGTGAAAGAGGTATAAAGCTGACCGAGAATGAAATAGTGGGGAGGTCTGATCCCAAACATCTTGTATAGAAGAAAAAAATCGTTCATGATTAGCCACAAAATTGAAGAATTGAAACGGTCGGCGAGCTAGTGAAACAAGAGATGAAGTGTGGATCAGGCAGCGTGCATGATCTGACATCACACCTAAAGAAAATTCTGCATGAGAGAAAGGAAATGCATGATACACTCGGCCTGAGCGCTTTACAGTTTGCTATTCATCCACAATACCAGAGACTGCACCAGTAACAACCTGCAAATCAGTCACCAGAAGTGTAGGGCTCTGAATGTCAGATTCAGCCAAGCGTTTAACCGGAGCAGCTCCAACACACTGAGCACTAGCCTGCTCGGGAAGAACATTAGTAGGCTGACTTGGAGAGGACAGCACTGTGGGAGGAGACACCGAATTGGAAGTATCTTTCGGAAGAATACAAACTGGATTAGAGGACCTGCAAGACCTAGATTCATGACCCCATTTTGTGAAGAGATCACAGCGGGGAGGCAGCCATGGATAAGTGATGTCAGAGAGGTTTTTACACTTTCAAACTATCAAATAAACCTCTAATGCATATCGTGTCGATATAGCATTTGAGGTTTCGAATCCACAAGGAACTTAGATCCAACGTATTAGTTATATTCGATTCTAACTTAAGCTAGTACAATGGGTTTATTGAATCAAAACACTAACAACCTAAACTAAACACAAGAACTGAAAACAAATAAATCAAGAACAAGAACAAAACAAAGCAACAAACTAAAAACATAGTAAACAAACACAAAATAGAGCAAGACAAACAAAGTCTAAAGGAAACAGAAACAAAATATAAACAATGAATTTTAGGCAAGACAATTGATCCAAAGGAAAGACAATCAAACCAAGAAACTTAAGAACACAATAACAACAATCCTAGGGCATAAACAACATAAACTAGCACACCCTACTTCCATGGCATTGAACCCTTTGTCAATCAATCAATCAAGCTAAACTTTCATTTGCCAACTAAATGATCAACAAGCATTATCAAACAAATTTACTAAGACCACTAATCACCCTAACTTCATTTTCCAATGGCTAGGGGAGAAAATCTCACCAAAGTGTCATTCGGGAATTTCATCAAACACCTTCCGGACAGAAAAACTCCTAGCATCTATATTTCAAATGGCCAAGATGAAACTAGCATTAAGAACACCCTAAGTGAAGGAATCTAAGGATCTAACAACCTAAGCATCATGATTTCATTACCAAACCCTAAGATCTATCAAACCATCAATCCATTGATTTACTACTCAAACATCAAAGACACAAAATAAAGCAAGGAAGTAAACATAATCATAATGAGAGAGAGAAGAAAGAATAAATAAACAATCTTCAATTGATGGGAGATAATGATCCTAAGATCACCATCTCTAAACGGTCTCCAACTATTCTCCCTCTCAAAACTCTCTCAAGTGGCTGCTAAAGATAGAATGTTAAAAATGAGATATGATATTCAATCCCTTAAACATTAGGATTTTAAATGAATAAAAACAGATCCGGGTTGACCCAAGACAAATTGGGTCAAACCCAACACTTTTAAGGGGTGGGCCGCGGCGTCGAGTTGATTTCGTCGGCCTGGTCGCGGCGAGAGAAATTGCCTCGGGCGAGAAAATCATAACCCCAGCGAGAAGTTATGTGCCTGCGGTCAAGGATTTTGTTTGCCCGGGGTCGAGGAAGTTGTCGCTTGGCTTGTTCAGTCGGGTAGGAGGTCGGCTATGATTACAGCCGAGAGAAATGCCCTGGGTAAATGAATGACATCCGTGGGTGATGGAAAAGCTGCCGCGGCGATATGCCGGCTGTCCGTGGGTGCCACGCCTGCTGTCTGTGGGTGATGTTTTTGTGTCTGCGGGTGGCCGCGATCGAGCATCTGCGGTCGACCTTGAGGTCGACGGCCGTGGCCTCCAATTCATTTTTCCTTATTTCCCTTCCTTTCTTTGATCTAGTACCCCTTCTTGATTCTGTGTTTCATCCTCAAATATCCAAGATCCAACGTAAGCTCCAAAATCACTTGAAAAAACTCAAAAGACCAAAAATATGGGACTCGATCTATTTAGGACTCTAAAGTGCAAAATGAATGAAAAACTACTCTAAATTGTAAATGCATGAGTCCTAAGTGATGAAAATGAACCAAAACATGCATGAAAAACTGGTAAAAATAGAGGTATATCAACTCCCCCGGACTTGTCATTTGCTTGTCCTCAAGCAAACAACCGACAATCCGAAAGAGAGGTTTGAAGGTGGGAACTCAACATATCAAGAACATAGCATAGATTAGCCTATAATAACCAACGAAAGTGACCACGTTCAGCCCTTAGACATGATTTCCTAATGATCTCTAGCTTCTCAAGGCTTATCAAATCATTTACAAACAACGAACGTTCACAAGAATCCACAAACTAGCCTATCAACCAACCTTCACATTCATTAATCTCAAACATGTGCAGTCTCACTAATGGATAGACAATCAATGCCACTTGGCTAGGTAAGAAAAGGCAACAAAGCACCAAGAATGTAAGTGCAAGAAGGCTATATGGCATTTGTGGTGACAACTCTCAAAAATTAGGAATGCTTAGCATTGCACAAAATTGTACTAAGATAAAAAAATTGAGGCATACAAGAATTAGCTTCCATTCTACTCAAATCGAACACAAGTAGTCTACCCCAAAACCATTCTCAAGTCTAACCTATTTCCAATGACTAATTCCTAGCAAACTTTCTACCCTTTTTTAGATTTTCTTTTCTTTTGCACTCAGGGAATCAATCAAGGGGATTTTTAAACACATTGCACACATTCTTGTAGAACAAATGGGAGTCACTTAACACAAGCTCTTTACTTCATTTCTTTAGCTAACCCTCTAGGCTTTTCTTTCCTTTTTCTTTTCTTTTCTAGGCTTAATCTATTCTTTTTCTTAGCCATTTTTCTTTGCTTTCTAGAGGATCTTTTTCTTATCAATTGATACAACTTAGAGCTAATCATTCTTTTAATTTTCCAAGTTCTAGTGCTATCCTTTCTTTTTCTTCTTTTCCGATTTTTCTTCTTCTTCCAAACCCCTTTTTGTTCATTTTTTCTATTCAACCCAAATCAAACAATCTTTTGTTTCCAACCAAGAATTCTACGCAATCTAACTTTCATTAGCAACTCTACTCTAACCAAGCATAAACAACAGTATATCAACAACCACCTAATGCTAGCTCATGATTTCCTAACTAACAACAAATGAAAGCTAATAAATATCGTTTCTATACTTGCATTATTTTGCACATGAAAGCATTATCAACAAGAGGCTTCACTCAAGCAATTAACAATTTGGCATAAAAGAAAGCCATATGATTCAAGGTGGGGAAACCATTAGGGGAAATGGCTATTTGGACTAACAATGTGTGGTGAAATATGGTGAAGATAATCCAAATATGTGTAAGTTACCATGGCAAAGCATTGAACATCCATTAATGAGAGATTAGATTCAATTAAGTTTAAATAAAGTTGAGATTGGCATCAACACTAGCAAGCATCATCAATTCGGCTAATTGCAAGAAAACAAAGTCAAAGCTCGAAGCATACAAGCGCAATGAGGAAGTGCCTAAACACTAAATGAGTTCCCAATCACGGTTATTGACTAAGAGCTACACCAAGTTCCCAATAATATTGTGTCATCATTCCCATGCAAGTGAAGTGCAAACTAAGTGTTTCTAGACCAACCTAAGCGTGTGAATGCAATTAGATGAGGGGTTTGAAAACAACGTGAAAACCAAAAATGCAAGATGTAATGCAAGACTCAAGTAAAGGAAAATCAAAACAACTCAAGACAAGGTCAAATACTTCCCCTTCCCCGGACATACTTCTCACCGTCTCGGTGAGAGAGTTAATCCAAAGAAGAGGAACCGACAACACAAATCGAAATAAAAGAAGAAAAACGAAATATGTACAAAGGTTGGTGAAATTGGTACCATGGCTAAGGATCGGAGTCTCCTTCGGTGGCCTTGTTCTCGTGGGCTGCAGCGTCGAGGGGTTGCGGTCAAGGTGGAGGTTGTTGTGGGGTGCAGCGTCGACCTTTTTGGTCGACTGTCAGCTCGACCATGGTCCATTCATCGACCTATTTGGTCGACCATGAGCTCGACCTCGATCCATTTCTAGAGCATAATTACTCAACCTTTTAGCCATAGTTTCTCTTCCCAAAACCTAAGGTTGAACCAACATAAACAATCCAAACTCCATTGAATAAAATCAAAATAAAGAAAGCAAAATAAAACTATGTACAAGGAATAAAACTATCACTCCCCTTGTAGGCTATTTTAATGAGATCATCTTGTTTCTCCAAAAGAGTTTCAACCTTTATCTCTTGCTTGTATAAGGGTTGGATATGCATGTGTTCCTTAGTTGTGAGCTTATCCTCAACAAACGAATTTTCCATTGTGTCATCAATGCTCTCAACAACCACAACATCTTCACAAGGATCTTTGTATCTTATCACAAAATTCTCATCAACCTCACAACCAAGAAGAAGTTCAAATTCTCGCACACTTTCTTCGGCATCTAGTAGTAATTCATCCTCAATCCCATTGGACTCTTCACTATTGCTTGAACTCGTCTCCATATCCATAAGTTGAGTTTCGTCGTTCTCTTCTTCCCAAGAGTCTACCAACTCTGCAATGGTGTTCCAAATCAAGTATTTAGGCTCGTTCTTCTCAATGGTGCAAGGCAAAGTGAAGCTACTCGGATCTTCAACACTTGTTGGTGTGGAGGGAGTGACTATGGTGCTGCATTCATGACTTTCCATCAATATATTCTCATCCGTCGTTTCTTCATGAGTGATCACATCCTCTGAGTTTTGTTCCCAAAAAAATTCATGTGTGTGCACACTCTCGATAAACTCCTCTTGTCCGTTCAAGTATTGTCTCATCATGTTTAGACTATCTTCCTCTTCATAGATCGGTGAAGAATAAGCTTCTTGTAGAAATTCATCCTTTATTGGAGGAGCCTCTTCATGTGTTGCAGCAACCTTTGAACATTGTTCCCAAGCAAAGACATGGTTAGCAATCTTGTTCAATCTCTCTATACACCTCTCTTGTCCTTCCAAGCACTGCTTCATCATATTGAGAAGTTCTTCTTTTTCATTGGGGATTGGGGGACAATAAGTTTCCCTATGGTCATACTCCATTTCCCAAGACTGGCATCTATCATCATACCCATATTGTGCATGCTCCATGTCCCAAGATTGGTGTCCTTGAGAAAAGTCTCCATATGGAAGTCCTTCTTGATAAGTGGATGAGCTTTCAAAACCATGATAACTTGTGGGGGCCCAAGCCATCTCTCTTTCTTGAGCTTCAAAGTAATCCTTCAAGGTAGAAGTCATATCTGAAACCATGCTTTCTCTCTACTGATTGTTCCTTCAAAAAGAACAAAAATGTGAAAGAAAGTTAGTAACCAAATAAAAATAAAAATCTACTAGTCTAAAGCTGAATCTTAAAACTAATGGCTAGATGCTTAAGTTCCCTGACAACTGCACCAATTTGATTGTCATAGAGGTTTTTACACTTTCAAACTATCAACTAAACCTCTAATGCATATCGTGTCGATCTAGCATTTGAGGTATCGAATCCACAATGAACTTAGATCTAACGCATTAATTATATTCGATTCTAACTTAACCTAGAGCAATGGGTANNNTTGAATCAAAACACTAACAACCTAAACTAAACACAAGAACTGAAAACAAATAAATCAAGAACAAGAACAAAACAGAGCAACAAACTAAAAACAGAGCAAACAAACACAAAACAGAGCAAGACAAACAAAGACTAACGAAAACAGAAACAAAATAGAAACAATGGATTTTAGGCACGTCCATTGATACTAAGGAACGACAATCAAACCAAGAAGCTTAAGCTAGAAAATGTGAAGGAATTTTGTGTTTCAAGTTCTGTTTTTGATAAAATGATTCCATCTTTTGAAGCACTTACACCTGAAAAGTTTTCTATGCAAATGGGATTTATGGTTGATAATTTGCGAGAATTTAGTTCATCTTCAAGGGTTTCTTTAAGCTGCAACATATTTGAATTGTTGAAGACTAATACAAATGGTGCTTGGTTTAGAACTTGGCCTGAATTGGATTGTTTGCTTAGGAACTCGTTAATTGAACCTTATAAACTAAGAGATCATGTGCTTGAAACAATGGATTTTAGGCAAGAAAATTGATCCTAAGGAAAGACAATCAAACCAAGAAGCTTAAGAGCACAATAACAACCATGCTAGGGCATGAACAACATAAACTAGCACAACCCACTTCCATGGCATTGAACCCTTTGTCCATCAATCAATCAAGCTAAACTTTCATTTGCCAACTAAATGATCAACAAACAGTATCAAACAGATTCACTAAGACCACTAATCACCCTAACTTCATTTTCCAATGGCTTGGGAAGAAAAGCTCACCAATGAGTCATTCGGGAATTTCATCAAACACTTTCAGGGAAAAAAAACTCCTAGCATCTAGATTTCAAATGGCCAAGATGAAACTAGCATTAAGAACACCCTAAGTGAAGGAATCTAAGGATCTTATGACCTAAGCATCAAGTTTTCATTACCAAACCCTAAGATCTATCAAACCATCAATTCATTGATTCACTACTCAAACATCAAAGACACAAAATAAAGCAAAGAAGTAAACATAATCATAATGAGACAGAGAAGAAAGAAAGGATAAATAATCTTCAATTGATGGGAGATGATGATCCTAAGATCACCATCCCCAAAGGGTCTCCAACTATTCTCCCTCTCAAAACTCTCTCAAGTGGCTGCTAAAGATAGAATGTTAAAAATGGGATCTGATATTCAATCCCTTAAACATTAGGATTTTAAATGAATAAAAACAGATCCGGGTTGATCCAAGACAAATTGGGTTAAACCCACCACTTTTAAGGGATGGGCTGCGGCGTCGAGTTGATTCGTCGACCTTGATGTCGATGGCCTGGTCGCGGCAAGAGAAATTGCCTCGGGCGAGAAAATCGTAACCGCGGTGAGAAGTTATGTGCCCGTGGTCGAGGATTGTGTGTGCCCGCGGTCGAGGAAGCTGTCGCAGGGATTGTTCAGTCTGGCAGGAGGTCGGCTATGATTACCGCCGAGAGAAGAACCCCAGGTAAATGTATCATGTCTGTGGGCGCCACGCCCGCTGTCTGTGGGCGATGTTTTGTGTCTATGGGTGGCCGCGGTCGAGTATCTAAAAAGACTCAAAAGACCGAAGATATGAGACTCGATCTATCTAGGACTCTAAAATGCAAAATGAATGAAAAACGACTCTAAAATATGAATGCATGAGTCCTAAGTGATGAAATGAACCAAAACTGGTAAAAACATAGGTATATCAATAAGATACAACAACAATAGCTTCAGGGAATTTACCCTCATGAACTTTATCTTTGAGGGGAGTGGGTTCTTTAGATTAACCTCAATCATCACTCTAGCAACATCAAACCTGAGACAACGTTCTATTTTTGGGTGGAGTTTAATAGGCTCTCCAATATGACTGGCGAGAAACCCCAAACCCTTGTATGAGAAGAGGTGGCTAGGAACACTTTCAAAATCAACCCACATGGGAATTGAAGCAATATCCAGATCCGTAGACGAAGAATCAGGAGACCATTCACGAACGATCAATGGAGAATCCCCAATGTGCCAAAATCTTATGTGCATGACACGACTCTGAGTAGCCTCATCATCAATTCGAAAAACTACCGCATTTGGGGAGATAAAGTTTCATCAATCTTCAAATCTTTATTGTGGTTGTTCCAAATTAGATTTACTGTGGCATGGATCGTACCTATATGGGGCACATCTCCAATAAAATTTCCAATCACAAAGTTACTCCAAAGGGGTTGAGCATCTTCAACAACATCATCTAGTAAATTAGCTGTAACAACTCCGTTGACAAAAGAAAGAGAAAGGTCAAAACTGGATACTGATTTCGAAAAATTGCGAGCTGCAGCAATCCAATCAGATTTCGGCTTGAGAGGAGAATGAGGAGAAGAGCGACGAGGAGAAGAAGGAGGGGAGGTCCTAGCCATCGAGTGCGACGCCACGACGGGAGAAGCTTGAAGCGGCGCTATGTCTTTCCGCTTCGGCGCTAGGTCTTGAGGCGGCACTAGTTTGATATATATGGTTTCTTTTACATGAAAGTTGCATATTTTACTTTGCTTTACTCATTTCTAGGTGATTTGGAGCTATTTTGAAGGAGTAGAAACTTGGAAATAGATGTAGAGGCAAAATATGGAGTAGAGATGCATCAAATAAAGTCAAAATGCCCATTGGAGTGAAAGTCTCGTTGCACCCTAGGCCGAGACCATGGTCGAGGGTCAAAAATCTCTAGATAGAGGAAGACCTTCCCATGAATGGAATTGCACGAAATTTGGATTCAAGATAGCTAAAAGAGGCGAATTTCATTTGGAGGTGGTTTGAATGCATTTGAACAAGCGGTCAAGATGATATGACTATTTTACTCTGGATAGGTCATTTGGCTCGAAGATGAAGCATATGCACATTGGGACTAGACCTTGACACTCGGCCGAGATCCTCGTCGAGGGTCTGACCATTTTTTTAACGTTCCTAGACACCATCAGTCGAGGGTGGTGGTCGAGGCCCCTTACACACATCCTTTCATTTACTTGGATCATACCCAGTTTGTCTCAGGTCAATCCAACTCATTTTGCAACATTAAAACTCTAATGTCTAAGGGTGAAAACACAATTCATAACACATTTTAGAAAGCAGCCACAAGTTTGAGAGAGTTAGAGAGAAAATGAGGAACATTGGAGAGTTTTTGGGGATAATGATATTAGTATCATCATCTCCAACCATCTATTGAGATTTTTTCCTTTAATTCTTCCCTTTCATTATGTTAAAGCTTTGTTTGTGTTTGTGTTTTTGTGTTATGTTTTTGTTTGGTTGTTTGGTTTCATGCATTTGATGGTTTAGTAATAGATTGATATGTTGATGGTTTGGAAGATCTTTGGGGTTTCGTAGTGGAATCTTGATGCCTAGGTTGTTAGCTTCTTAGATCCTTCACTCAAGATGTTCTTAATGCTAGGTTTAATCTGATTAACTATTAACCTTGATAGTAGGAAAGACATCGCCCGAGAGGTGTTCGATGAAAATCATGAAAGAGTCTTTTTGTGGGCTTTCCTTCCCTAGGCAACTAGAGTTGATATTACGATGGAAAGTGGTCTTTGTGAGCTTGCTTGTTAATGCTAGTTAGACATTAGGTTGGCAAATGAGAGTTTAGTTTGACTTAATGTTTGCATAGGGATTCAACGCCACAAGAGTGGGTTGATCTATCTTAGTATCTCATGCCCAAAATGGTAGATGATTGTGTGCTTGAACTTCTTGATTTGATTGCTTTTCCCTAGATCATTTGCCCTGCCTAAAACCTATTGCCTCTATTTGATCATCTCATTTTACTTTGCTTGTTAATTTCCTTGTTTTAGTTAGTTTGTTTCTTGTTTGAGTTGCTTAGCTTTAGTTCATTCATCCCTTATCTATTGCTCTAGCTTAGGCTTGAATTCTTGCATTCTAGTGTGTTGACTCTAGGTTCCATGTGGATTCGAACTTCAAGTGCTTTCCAATGACTAGTTGCTTGCATTTGTTGTAATTTTAATTGATTGTTTTAGCAAGCAATCAATTTGGTGCCGTTGCTGAGAATTATATGCAATTAGCCATTAGGATTATGATTCATTTTGAGACTAGAGTTTTTTTTTTACTAACTTTCTTTCAAGTGTTTGTTCTTTTTTACAGGTACAGTCACAACGGAGAAAGCATGGCTTCAGATTTAGCCTCTATGATGAAGGCTTTATTAGAAGCTCAAAAGAGAGGGATGGTTTGGGTCCCCACTAGTCATCATGATTTTGAAAGCTCATCCACTTATCAAGGAGGACTTCCATATGGAAACTTTTCTCAATGAAACCATTATGGACATGGTGAAAAATGCCAATCATGGGACATGGAGATTGAAAATGGAGAAGCTTATTATTCCCCATTCTTTAACAAGGAAGAGACTCTAACATGCTGAAGTTGTTAAAGGAAGAACAAGAGAAGTATTAAGAGAGTTTAAGCATTTGTAATACCCATGTGTTTGCTTGGGAACAAGGCTCGAATGATACGATCACTCACAAGGAGAAGATGGAAGAGAGTATGTTGATGGAAAATCATGAATGTAGTTCCATAATCACTCATTCCACGCCATAATAGTTCAAAGATCCAGGTAGTTTCACTTCACCTAGTACCATTGAGAAGAAAGAGCATGTGTACTTGAGTTGGGACATCATTGGGAAGCTGGTAGACTCTTCGGAGGAAGAGAAAGTTGAAATCCAGCTCATGAATATGGAGACAAGTTATCAACACTAGAGAAGAGCCCAATGAAATTGAAAAGACTTGTGAAGATGTTGTGGTAGTTGAATGCATGGAAAATACAAAGGAAAACTCAATTGTTGAGAAAGCTCTCAACTTAGGAACAAATGCATGTGCAACCCATACTCAATCAATAAGCAAATGGTGAAAATCCTAAGAATAAACAAAAGAGTCTAATTAAAAATGCCTTCAAGGAAGGTGATATAGAGGAATCTCCAAAGGCACAAACCCTTAACAAGAATCTTGGCATAATCTCCACCATTGAATCAGGTATATATGATCCATGGAAGATATCATTTGAGGAGGTTAGGATGAAATCATTTAGGGGATGATTTTATGATGAGTACGATCTTGGAGATCTAAGCTCATGCCACATGCCTCTCTCTAAAAATGAAAGGAAAGTCAAGCTAGTGACTTAAAACAAGCTCACTTGGGAGGAAGTCCCATGATATCCCTTTTACATACTTTTAGTTCTATTGTTTTGGTTTATTTTAATGTGTTTGATGGATCTAGGTCACAAGAAATAAGCTTAAAGGAAGAGATTTTAATCCAAAAGGAAGGAACCATGGTCAAAGGAGCGGTGGAGATTGCCAAAAAATATTTTGGGAGGATGAGGAACCTTCGGTTGCGGCCGAGGTGGAGGAGTCACGATCGCGGTGTACGGAAGTCATGGTCGAGGGACGATGAGCCCCGGTCGAGGATCAGATCATGATTTCCGAGAGATGATGAGCCTCGATCGAGGGACGATGAGAGGATGCGCGAACTCGACCTGGGAGGTCGCGGGTCACAACCGAGGCCGCGGCCCAGGTCAATTTTTCTCATTTTTTGGTTCAATTCAAGTGATTCCAAGCCCGATTTTCTCTGGTTTACTGAACCAGTTGCACTTCTTATTCTTCTCAAAAATACAATACTCTCACACACTAACTTTTCACTCAAGAACACTTTCATGTTCTCTCTACTTCTAACTTCTCCATTTTGGATTTATAGCTCTATTTCATCTAATTTTGGTTGTTTTGTGTGATTTCTTTCAAGTTTACTGATTATGCAGTGTTCTCCATCAATCATCCAAGGTATGTGTTCTTAAACTCCATTTTCATGGAAGCTCAAATTGGGTATTCTCCAAGAAACTTGAATTTGGGGGATTTGTTTGGTGATTTGGTTTGATTTGTGATACACTTTGCTTGTGTAACTTGATTATAGCACAAATTTTTTAAGATTAGTGGAGAAAATTGAAATTTTTGAGAAGTTAAAATTAGGATAATGAATAGTGATGAATGTGTAGATAATGTTTGAAAAGCTTGTGGTTTGACATGGTTCAATCTTTCCTTTGATAGTCCTAATAATGGTTTTATGCTCATTGTTTATGATCTTGTTCAAATTCTCATATTCACTTGAATTATCATAATTCAAGCTTCATTTGTTAACACTTAGAAGAATTTTGAATTTTTAGTGAATTGTGAGTTCTTAAGAATTGTTTATGTGTTTCATTATCTTCATGGTTACTTAGAGAGTGAAATTGATGCTTAGGACTTGTATTGGATATTTTGCATCATCATCTCTTGTCTTAAGCTTTACTTATGTCACTTTTGGCACCTTGTAGGAACAATGCCACCAAGAACCCGTAACCAACAATCTCATGTCACCAAAACTTCAAGGCTCCGGACCAAGGAACCTCCAATCCTTAACCAATGTGCCAAATCGCCTACTTTGTACATAGTTTTTAGCTTTTCATTTCATTTCTTTTTGCATTTGCACTTGCGGTTCCTCTCTCTTGGATTAACTCTCTGACCAAGACGGTGAGAAGTAAGTCTGGGAGATGGGAAGAATATTTAACTCTGTTTTGGGTTGTTTTGTATTCTTTTATTGAGTCTTGCATTGTAGCTCATAGCATGAAAACGTTTTCAAAAACACAAAACAAGCATTTAGTTTCATTTGCATTATAGAATGGTCTAATAACAGTTAGATTGCATTGCATATGCATAGGGAACAATGATACAACCTTATTGGGAACTTAGCTTAACTCTTAGGCAATAGCCTTAATTTTGAATGCATTTTGTGTTTAGGCATCTCTTTATCGAACTTGTACACTTCGTGCTTTGAATTCTTAATCTTGCAACTTGTTGAATTGATGATGCTTGCTAAACTTGACACCAATCTTGATTTTATTGGACATAATTGAACTTAATTTCTCTCACTTATGGACTTTTGATGCATAAACACGGTAATCTCATACATACTTGGACTATTTTTCTCTAATTTGCCACTCTTGTTAATCCAAGTAGCCATGTCCCTTGATAAATGGTTTCCCCACCTTGAACCTTAACCATTCATTTGAAACCCCTATTGTGATTTGCTTGAGTGAGACCTATTTGTGATAATGTTTTTCATGTGAAAAATAATGCAAGTATAAAAATGACAATGATTAGCTTTCATTATTTGCTAGTTTAGAGAACCATGGAGACTAGCATTAGGTGGGATGTCGATTTATTTGCCTGTTGTTTGGGCTTACTGAATTTAGCACTAGGAGGGTGAACATGTAATAGAGGTTTAAGATTCTTGGTGGAGAGTAAAAGAGATTGGGGAATGGAGTAAAACTAAAAAGGTTGAACCAAAATGGTTATGTCTAAGGATGAAAGAAGTCAAAAATATGGAGAAAAGAGAATGGTAGCACTAAGGACTTGGGAACAAGAAAGTGTTTAGCTGTAAGTATATATCAAGTGAAAAGAGAGTCCTCTAGAAAGCAAAGCAAAAGGATAAGAAAAAGAATATATCAAATCTAGGAAGAGTAGAAAAATGAAAAAAAGTCTAGAGGATTAGCTAAGTAAAAGAAGTAAAGAACTTATGTTTAAAGTGTTTTCCATTTGTTCTAAGAAGATGTGTGAAATGTGCTTGGTTGATAATTTTATTGATTGATTCCTTGGGCTTTAAAATTGAAAAAAAGTTAGAAAAATCAAGAGTTGGTCTTGGGAATGGGATAAACTAAGGTTGGTTTTGGGTAAACTACTTGCTTAAACTTGGATATAAGGGAAGCTATGATTTGTATGCATCAACTGTTTTTGTCTTAATATAATTTTGCATAATGAGTAGCATTCCTATTTCTTGAGAGTTTAGTCACCATAAATCATATAGTCTTCTTGCACTCACATTTTTAGTGTTTTAAAGCCTTTCTTCACCTAGCCAAATGGTATTGATTGACTGTCCATATGTGAGAATACATCTTTGTCATTAAATTGAATGTGAAGATTGGTTGATAGGATAGCTTGTGGACTCTTGTGAATACTTGTTTTTTGAAAGAGATTTGATAAGCCTAGAGAAAATAGAGTTCATTTAGAATAGTTTGTCTTTGACTAAGCTAATTGTTATTCACTCTCTTTGGTTGTCACAACCTTATTGTTGTTAAGTTCTTAATGTGTTGAGTTCCCAACTTCAACCTTTCCTTTGGGTTTCGTCGGTTGTTTGCTTGAGGACAAACAAATGATAAGTCCAGGAGAATTGTTATACATCATATTTAGCTAGTCTTTCTTGCATCTTTTTATCCTTTTCACACAATTTAAGAGCAACATCCATTCACTTTAGTGTAGTTTTTCATTCATTTTGCATTTTAGAGTCTTAGATTAGAAAGATGCATATTTTCCTTTGCTTGAGTCCTTTCTAGGTGCTTTGAAGGAGTGAAGACTTGGAGATGGATGTAGAGGCAAAGGATGGAGTAAAGATGCATCAAATCAAGTCAAAATGTCTACTGGAATGAAAGTCATGTTGCATCCTTGGCTGAGACCATGGCCGAGAGTTGAATAACTCTAGATCGATGAAGACCTTCCCGTGAATGAAATTGCACAAATTTTGAAAAAATAGCTTAAAGACTCAGATTTCATTTGGCGGTGATTTGAAGGCATTTGGACAAGCGGGCAAGAATATATGACTATTTTACTCCAGATAGGTCATTTTGGCTCGAAGATGAAGCATATGCACATTGGGACTAGACATTGACCCTCGGGGGAGACCTTGGTCGAGGGTTGGACCATTTTTAATGTTCCAAGACATCCTCAGTCGAGGTTGATGGTCGAGGCCCCTTACACACCTCATTTTATTCAATTGGATCCGACCCGGTTCGTCCCGGGTTGACCCAACTCATTTTGTAACATTAAAACCCTAATATCTAAAGATGAAAACACAATTCATAACACATTTTAGACAGCAGCCACGAGTTTGAGACAATTAGAGAGAAAAGGATGAACATTGGAGACTCTTTGGGGATACTGATCTTAGGATCATCATCTCCAACCATCTATTGAGATTTTTTCCCTTTTTTTCTTCTCTTTCATTATGTTTAAGCTTTGTTTATGTGTAAGTTTTTTTTTATGTTTAAGCTTTTGTTATATGTTTGTTTGCTTGTTTGATTTCATGCCTTTGATGGTTTGGTAGATCTTAGGGTTTGGTAGTGGAGTCTTGATGCTTAGGTTGTTAGCTTCTTAGATCCTTCACTCAAGATTTTTCTTAATGCTAGGTTTCGTTTGATCAACTAGTAACCTTGATGGTAAGAAAGACATCACCCGAGAGGTGTTCAATAAAAGTCCTGAAAGAATCTTTTTGTGGGCACTTCCCTAGCCGATGAGAGTTGATGTTATGGTGGAAAGTGGTATTTGTGAGCTTGCTTAGTAATGCTTGTTTTACATTAGGTTGACAAATGATAGTTTAGTTTCACTTAATGTTTGCATAGAGATTCAATGTCACAAGAGTGAGTTCATCTATCTTTGTGTCTCATGCCCTAGGATGTTAGATGATTGTGCGCTTGAACTTCTTGATTTGATTGATTCTCCCTAGATCAATTGCCCTACCTAAAACCTATTGCCTCTATTTGATCATCTCATTTTACTTTGCTTGTTAGTTTCCTTGTTTAAGTTTATTTGTTTCTTGTTTGAGTTGTTTATCTTTAGTTCATTACTCCCTTATCTATTGATCTAGCTTAAGCTAACTTGAATTCTTGCATCCTAGTGTGTTGACTCTAGGTTCCATGTGGATTCAAACCTCAAGTGCTTTCCAACGACTAGTTGCTTATACTTGTTGTAATTTTAATTAAGTGTTTTAGCAAGCAATCACTGAGCCAATTGTTCGTTAAAGTTAGATAATCTCATATCTAAAACTGGCTTGATCAAATAAAGTTCATATTTAAATTAGCTCGAATCAAAGTTCGGTATTAATTTAACCAATTTTTGAAAGGTTAATATATTTTTTTTATCGTTAACAGTAAAAATGTTAGTTAACGATATTTTGGTATCTAAATTGACTCAGTTAAAGGAAAGTGATATATTATTCGACAAAATATGTAGTTTGATATTAATTTGGTCGGTAAATTGAGTATTTTTTGATTATTTTCCTTATTACATTAGCAAATTTGTTTTTAACCTATTTTTCCAATTTAATCCATTTTTTTGTTGGACCCATTCTTTTGGGGTCCACTGCCTATATTTAGAACCTCATAGGGTTCGAACTGCATCTGAGAATTTGGGACCAAGGTGGCCTACCACTTGGCCTAATGAGTTCTCGGCCCCAATTTAATCCATTTATCCATCTCATTTATCGAAGGAACCTGACTTTAATATTTTGCGTATCCGGTGAGGAAAAATAAAACTGAAGAACTCCAAAATACCTTCTAAGTTTAATTTAACGTAAAGCAAAGATCAAGCGTTGATTACTCATAAATCTCTCGTTTCACTTGAATTCATATTTTCAGTCCTTTCAAAGCATCCATTGTAACCAGAACATTGCTAGCACTTTCGTCATGTAATCATCTTCTGATCAATTTTCGGAATTTTTCAAGTCAAAGGATTCAGACTCTCCTATACATAAAACCCACAGAAGCTGCAACACAACAATTCACTCTCTAGCCATGTGCACCTCAAGAAGTGGTTCAAAATAGTACCCAACAACAAGTTCACAAGTTATGTCTTTCCCTTTAAGAGAAAGCTATGGTATGTAAGATTATTTACATTATGCTTATCGAAAAAAGGCTTATGAGAGCTCACTCATAAATCAGTCATCATATGAAATGTGAGGTCTGGTGACACAACCAGGTGCGTTATGATCCTCTGCCCCACAACAATCGTAGAACTTAGCTGCATATGGTGGATCATCTGGTTTCAATTCATAGTACCTTCAATTGTTGATAGAAAACAAGGTTTAGTTAATTTAACTCTAAGTAACAAAACGGATTCATTATACTCTTAATCGATTCTCCCAGTAGGAGCCATGGCTTAGATTGAATCTAGATTCATTCTGGATCACCTCTTAAAGCAGACATGAAATAACGAATTTTAGGAACCAGCAAGAATATGAATACCAAAGAACCATGAACACTAGAAATAAACTCTTTCACTGCACATAACAATCAAAACGCATGTGAGTACTACACTACTACAATGGATAGAACAGAGAGATCTATAAACCAAATGAGCCAGTAAAACAGAACTGACTCATGTGTTATTTTCTTGTTCAAAAGTTCTTAGTTTAGGACAAAAAAGGGAACAGAGACACAGATGATATTGTCTAAGATGTATTTTCACCAACTCTTTGATTACGCCATTAAACCAATTCTTCAAACCATTAAGGAGCTTGATGATCATGCCTAAAACTGGATGATCTCACTAGAACTTGTAATTAGCACAGAGCGGATCAAAACTTAGGTAAACAAACTAGCTAATTATATACAAAGAAGGTTAAGAATTAGTTTTTGAATTCAACAAAACATAAAGGAATGGCTGACCTTTTGACACTGATAATGCAAAAAATAGCAATTCAACTGAGATAATGATCAGCCATTAATCACTTCACTATTACAGGGAACAAATATTTACCAAAATCACTGAATTATTCATTTGATTCCGACCCAATTCATATATGGTAGCAAAAATCTGGATTACTTTCACAAACCCTAACTTGATCTCATTTTTGCTTTCATCGGAGATTTAGGGAATCAAGCTGATCAGGGTTTTCAGGGGACTAACCTTTTCTGGTCATCGTGGCGACGACAAACAAAGAAGGAAGGGTGAAAACGGCAAGAGGAATCGTCGTTTGAAGAATCTCTGTAGCTTTGTTTGCACCTCTT